>JAOEHY010004611.1:11598-38847 GCA_025447955.1 Psilopsiagon aurifrons | reverse complement strand
GGCATGGTTTAGTGGGAGGTGTCCCTGCCCATGGCAGGGGGATTGGAACTGGATGATCTTAAGGTCCTTTCCAACCCAAACTATTCTGTGATTCTGTAATTAGTGTTATGTGTTGGTCATCTGTAAAGGAAATACTGCATTAAAAAGCTGACTTCAATAGGTGAAACTGAATAGCTGAACACAGCTCACAATTTTTTACACCTACCTTATAAAAGCTGCCTGAAGTGTAACCACTGTATAAACTGTGGTTTTCCTTTAGCTCTTAAGTACACTGACCAGGAAGTTGTTCCACAATAGGAATTGTGAGGATTACTTGAAGTTTATAAAATACCCTTTTTTGTCAGTGAAAGTTGTTATAATACGTGCCTTAGACTAGCATAAAATACTTATGCATTCAATATTAACCATAAGAGTGCTTTTAAGTCTGTCCTTTAACACATCTCTGAACAAATTTCATTGCATAGAAGTAATCAACAGTATTTAACTTCTGTGATGTAAATGACCATTATACTCTTCATAGCCAAGTGATGTTTTTTCTTATTGTTGCAACCTTGTGAAGTTCCAGCTTTGTTATGTTGGTAACTTTGTTCAACAGGCTTATAAATGGTGCATAGAAGCCATGAAGGAGATCACAGTTGGCCTGCCTGTAAAAGTAGTAGTGGATGTTTTACGACAAGCTTCAAAGGTGAATTGAAACTCTTCCATGTTTCCGTTGTAACTAATACTGCTACCAAGAATGGGTGAGCATAGGTGGTACCTCCAGTATAGCTGGGTAACCAGGTTCATTTCATGAGCTTTAGGGCTTGTTAGTTGTGTTTAATTGGTCTACCTGTGTCTCAGACCTGGGGGAGGGTTGGTTTTGAGCTCCAGCTCTTCAAATGAACAGCATGACAAAGCTGTGGTCTGTTCCCTGTTTGATCTAGACTAGGGACATCACCAGCCTTTTAGTTAGGATAAAATAGTAGTTTATGAATGTTATCTCTCCACCTTTTCTTAAATAACTGAGAAATCTTTTAGTAACCATATTTTGAAACTAAAAATAGTTGTTAGGAACTGCACCAGTGTCTGGAGGAGATGAGTTTGGAGTGTACACCTCTTCACACGCTTCATTTCAACCTGTTTAGGCTTGTGTTGTAAAACGTGAATTTAAGAAGGCTGAGCAGCTGATAAAGCATGCAGTATACCTTGCCAGGTAAGCAGCATTCCAAAAAATCCCCAAACCTGTCAAAATTACATTTATCTTGCTTCAGCTTGTAATAGAAGTATATTCCTACAGGGAGCATTTTGGAGCCAAGCATCCCAAATACTCTGATACACTACTAGACTATGGATTTTACCTGCTCAATGTAGACAATATATGCCAGTCTGTTGCCATCTATCAGGTATGCAGCAGGACTAAGTGTTTGTCTTCAGTTTCCCTTGATCCTCATAATCTCTGAAATGTTTCTACTGAAATTCACATGTGTTAATTCGTGGAGATAAATAATAGTTGATTAAATGACTGCAATGCTGCTTTAAAAAAAAAGTACGCTCAAATGTGGGATTTTGCTTTTTTCATCCCTGACTCCACAGTGGCTTTTATGTATTCAGTGTCTCAACTACATAGGCCACAGAATTTCAGAGCCTGTAGATCATTTTTCCTTCCTTTTTAACAATGAGAGAGATTGATTTGGGGTGGTGTTTTTTTGTGTATTGAGGGATAAAATGCTTTTCTTGTAACTCTTTCAGACAGCTCTTGATATCCGGCAGTCAGTATTTGGAGGTAAAAACATCCATGTAGCTACAGCTCATGAAGACTTGGCTTACTCTTCATATGTTCACCAGTACAGCTCTGGAAAATTTGACAATGCACTGTGAGTACAAGCGTTTGAGACACTGGCAGCAAAGTTAGTCCTGTAAAGGGAGAAAAATGTTCTTAAATGATACGGACTGTCCAGTTAGAATCTAAATGCATCAGTTAATTGCATTACTCTTCAAATATTTTTCAGTCAGCTGTTAACTTATACATATGTATCTTGAATGTGTTACTTAAACTTTCAGATTCCATGCTGAACGTGCTATTGGCATTATAACTCACATTCTCCCAGAAGACCATCTTCTCTTGGCATCTTCAAAGCGAGTTAAAGGTAGGACTCTTCACTGTGTTACAAGGACAGCTTGAAACCACTCCCTCAGGTGTGTTTATTTGGTTCCCAAACAGAGGCAATGTCACTTGAGTTGGTTTTTCCTCAAATGGATGTCACTCTGGAATATTTGTAGCCTTCAGTGTCCTTTGCCAACACACTTGTAAAATACATAAATCCTTTCTTTAAAACCTCATCTTTGAGGGAGGGGAGAGTATAAAAATACATGTTGAGAGCTTGATACATGGTGTAACCTGTTTGAAAACAGTTTGTCATAAACACAAAGTCTGATGAGATGTCTTGGGATAAAAGGCTTTCTTCTGCCTACAGTTAACACTTCTTTGTGTTTGGGCCACAGTAATGTTTTTCTTCTCCCATGTTCAGCACTTATCTTGGAGGAGATTGCAATAGACTGTCACAACAAGGAAACTGAGCAGAGGTTACTTCAAGAAGCTCATGACTTGCATCTGTCTTCACTCCAGTTAGCTAAAAAAGCCTTTGGGGAGTTTAATGTACAAACAGCAAAACACTATGGCAACCTTGGAAGACTGTATCAGTCCATGAGAAAGTTTAAGGTAAGATTATACTGACCTTAAGGTCTTGACTTCAAGTCTGCAGACATCTATAAATCTGCCACAACAAATGATGATTTTCAGTGTCCGTGTTTCATAATATCAGTTGGTAGCTTTGAAGTTGGAAAATTTGTACCTTATAATTCATCTGTCTAAAGCTTTGCACAAAAAATAATCCACTGAGATGCACGATGCTTTCAGAGACAGGGTGACAGCAGTCTTGAGGACACAAAGAGCAATACTGCTTGCTGATCCGCTTGACTAAGAGCTTGAAGAGCTTGATTTAGTTTTGGCTTTCTTCTTTCCTTTTATAAAATATTACAGACTATTTAGCTTCTACATCATTACATTTCTTTAAACCTGCCTTGTTTTCCATCTCTTTTTGTGTTACGGTGTGTGGTGTCTGACTGACCTCTGTGAATTTGATCCTCATAGGAAGCAGAAGAAATGCACATCAAGGCAATTCAGATTAAGGAGCAGCTTCTAGGTCAAGAAGATTATGAAGTCGCCCTGTCAGTGGGCCATCTAGCTTCTCTCTATAACTATGACATGAACCAGTATGAAAATGCTGAAAAGCTTTATTTGAGGTCCATAGCAATTGGTAGGTGATTCTTCAATGTGTGACTGTATAGAAGGTTTAGTACTGCAGGAAGCATTATCAAGTCATGTATTTAAGCTTTTAGTAAGCAGGTTACTGGAATGCAGCCTGGTTTATTTTGTATATGGTTGCAATCTAAATATAATGCTTTTTCTTGAATGTTATCCCAGGGATTGAATTCCAGAATTGTATTATTTTCAGTGCTTCGTCAGAATTCTTGAAAGCATTGGGAAACAGAGTAATTAGAAGCTTGGGTGTCAGTCTTTAGATTACAATTTGGAGCCGTGGCTGGAAGTGCAGAATGTAGTTAAATTATGAAAGGAATGGAGAACTATTGTGCCCATCAGCCTGACTGTGTTCTCATTCAATTTTTTTTTTTTGCCTGTTATAATTTGCAGTAAACTTGTAATTCCAAATCAAATGCATTTTTGGGCCATGCTGCGGCTCAGCTTGGAGACCGTCTGTACAGTTCTGTACAGTGCATTACAGAAAAGCCTTTATGTGGCTGTGCATGTAAAGCTACAGCACAATTAATGATCCAGTCATAGAGTCACTGAGGACAAGTTCCAATATCCTGAAAGCAGGAGGTGGATAGAATTCAAAGCATCCTCCAGGAAGCTTGCATTTTGTTGGGGTTCTTGATTTACCATAACAAAAAGGGTCATGGTGTCGGTTAAAATATGTCACCGGAAATAAGATGTAACCTTTTACTTCCGTTTTCTTTTGGATTTCTTTAGGAAAGAAGCTTTTTGGGGAAGGATACAGTGGACTTGAATATGATTACAGAGGTCTCATTAAACTGTACAATTCCATTGGCAACTATGAGAAAGTTTTTGAATACCACAATATTTTGGCCAATTGGAACCGGTTGCGGGATCGGCAGTTCTCGGTTACGGATGCTCTGGAAGACGTAAGCACCAGCCCTCAATCCACTGAAGAAGTGGTCCAGTCTTTTCTGATGTCTCAGAACGTTGATGGACAGAGTAGTTAAGAACTTGGTCAATAAACCAGTTAAAGTTTTTTCGCCCCAGGTTACAGGGGGAAAAGTCATACTGTGAAATCTAAACCATATAGTTCTCTGGGGGCTGGAATTTGCATTGAAACACTGGTCCAGTCTACTGAAGAGTGCCCATACGGATGAATGTGTGTTAAATTCTTATCAGCATGTGTATGGCATGTTTAGTTCGGCTCACATTTTGAACTTGGTATTCCAGAAAACCCCTTCTTTCTCTCTTCTTTCAAAAGAAGCTACTTTGCAGAAAGTCTGCAAGAAAACCTTAAATAAAACTGTTTGAGCTCAAAAGAGTTGCATTCTTATTATGAATGGAAGGTTTCATCAAGAGCTTTCTGCTGATACATAGAAAGAATAAATGCTGTACGATAAGAAGTTACAGGAGAAGGGTCTTTCTACTGTACACATAGCAAAGTTAATCGTAAATACCAGAAGGGAGGATGCCCTAGCCTTGGGTCTGCCTTATGAAGAAAAGTGGCAAAGAACCACTCTGGAGAGTGACATACTCTTTGTGAACCGTGCCAGGGGGTTAAGCCAGTCACCACCATGTGTTGTTGTGAACACCCTGAACTTGGACCAGTGTTCATCTGTCAGTGATAGAGGATCCAGTAGACCAGCAATCATAGTTTTCTTTGGTACCAACCAAGAGTGCTCATCTTCTGAACAGGACCAGGAAAATCGAAAGTGGACCAGCCTGCTAGGAACAGTGTTTGGACCAGTGGCTTTAATTTAATATTTCTGCCCCTGAATTCACTTTTACAGTAGGATTATTTCATTTAGATGTATGATCAGTGCAAAATTATATTCATGTAATAGATACAAACCTAGGAAGTGAACGTTCTTTAGCAGTTGCAATGGCATGTCTTTATCTAGTGAGCTTATACAAATATTAATGTCGATGCCACAAGCAAAAACTAGAAATGCTTTAACTGTTTCCTGCAGCCATCTCTTTTCTTTCTCTCCCTTACTCTAATCATTGAGGCAGTAACTTGTTTATATCAGTTAACAGTTTTGTATTCCAATCCAGTTCAACCTGTGTTTCTGGAGAACACAACTCCTTGTACAGTCCGCAGGGGTCCGTGGAAAATGCCAAAAAGCACAAACAGGTCTTTATTTTTACTTTTATTTTCTTGTGATGCTTCATTTCTACATTAAACAAGAGTACAACCAGAAACCGATTCCTTTATATTAATTGAAAAAGCAGAAGAGCTGTAAAGATCCTCTTATAATGCCTATCTCACTAGCTTGTCTTAATTTTTCTGCTGTTGGGGGGGCTGCTTGGTTGTGTGGTTTTTCGGTTTGGGCGTTGATTTTGGTTTTCTTTGTTCTTTTTAATGTTGAGGTAATGCTCATTTGAGGGTCTGTGTAATGTAGCTAACTAGGAACAATTCACTACTGTTACCTCAGTTCCTCTTAGAGCAGCACAAACCGTGCTCCTGTAGTTCAGATTCTGTCGGTTCTGCGGTTTCTCCTTCCCCACGGCCCCTATTTTCAGGGGTTTGTGTCTGGGCTGGCAAAGGCCAGTCTGTGTTGGGGCTCTGAGCACGCTCCCTCCGGGGCTTGGTCTGAGCAGCATCTTTGGGGTCTGGCTTTTAATCCCTTTTTGAAGTCTGGGATGGGGAAGCTGTGTGGTGGTCTTCAGGACAGAGTGCAGAGCAAGAACAGGAATCTCAGCCATGACTCTAAAGAACTGAACTTGAACAGACCGATAGTTATATCCTGGTGCCTTCAAGTATATTTTTGTGGGAAAAGGCTGAATAATACCATCTTTAAAATGCAGTTACGTGATTAGTGAATGCAGAGTTAAGGATTGAATGCCTGGAATATCTTCACTGACGTGAAAAGTGTTTGCATTAGAAAAGCATCCCCATGGTATTAAGACTGCAGTATAACCTCAGTGGCTCTTCAGTGAAAATCCAACTTAGTTATGTGTGGATTTGAACTCTAATTTATTTATAGGAGTTCTTGTTTATGACTATGTTAGGTGCTACAAACATGCAGCTGTCTGCAAGGCAGAACCTTTTTATCTCTGAATGCCCACAGATGAATTTTAAAGTTCTTATAAATGCCTATTAAAACTACTTGGATCAAGTGTGTATGACTGGTGTCAGAACTTAGGCAGGGGCAGCATGCCTAAAATTGTCCTCAAGGAGCTGTCTTGTATCTCCTGTACTGCAGAAGTGTTCAGAAGCTTCAGGCAGGGTGCATGGATTTGTGCTTCCTGTATCTGGAGACTGTTGCTTTGCTTGGGGTTTCCGGTCCTGGCTCCCCATTTCTAGCTATTGACTGAGGGATCTCAAAGACCTCAAGGTTTTGTGTTTGGGGCGAGGGGTGTTGCTTGACTGACACCAGTGGCAGTGGTCCACATGAACCACTGTTGTTTCACCTCTGCTTTGTGTTTGTCTTTCACGGTTTGCCTTCAAGTTAAGGCAACCATGAGTGTCCAGCATGGGACAGGACAGGGAGGTGCCACGCTTGTCTCTGACAACCAAATGCCTCAGTTCAGTTGGTTTAACTGTAGCTTTGTTCTCCAGCCTTGCTGGGTTGGGTGAACTTCTCTTTCTTTCCCAAAGCTACTTTGCCAGCACATTAATACTTTGGTGCGTTGGCTTGTCTGGAAGGAGCTAAGGTCCTAAAAGTCACACAAGATCTCTTTGGTAGCAGACTTTGACTAAGAGGTATTACTTGGTCAGGAGTAGTTGGCAGTGATCCTTGTAAGACCCATAGCATGTTCTTCATGTGACTGGATTAAATCCTGACTGGATTCTTGAGTTGATCTCATTGTAGCATTTATAGTCACACCAAGGCACGTAAATGATGGAGGAAGGTGGCTGTGGCCAATGGCTAAAGCTATTCAAGCGCAGGAGGTTCGTGGAACAACTTTGCAGTTGCCTGCAAAATGCTCTGTTGCTGCTCTGCGTAGCATGGAACCTTCCCCTGATGCTGTCCTTGCTGCGGGCATGATACCTATTTCTCTATGTAATAACATAAATGCAGCCTTTCTAGTTCTTGGGTTGTGTACCTCCTAAACTGTGCTCTCAGAGCACATCTGTATCCGCATCTGGTGACTGAAACGTGGTGCTGTCGGTTGGTGATTGCTGTCCCTGCTGTTACAGTTTGATACCTTTGGGAAAGTAGGAGTCCAGCTGGATGACTTCAGAGGAAGGTAAATGCCCATCCCTCCGTGCCAGTGCGGTTGAAATAGATCTGGTGGTGGTATTGCAGCATTCCATGGCTCCAGCACCCGGCAGAGCTATGGGAGCAGAGGGAGCAATCCCCACTGTTTTCCCTTGGGAGCAGAGCTGGGGCGTTCCCCTCCTGCCGTGCCCCTAGAGCAGGATTTCCATGTACATCCAAGTGCGAGTACTGGGGAGGGAGCTGTGTGACAGCCCCACAGAGCTCGTGCCCCTGTGACTTCAAACGCTAGAGGAAGTTAATGAGTTATTGGCATTTCACAGAGGCTGGCTGGGGCTGCGTTGACAGGGGAGAGCCGAGAGTGGAAATCCAGTGGGATGCATCTTGGAGGTAAGTAATGTAATCACACCAGAGTAATGGGATGCAAGCAGTGAGGACAGGAGTCACCTTGAAGTAAATGATTATAACTATTGGTTAAATTAAACCCTTAACATTTCATTTTCAGTGTACTGTCATTTGAGTGAATGATCTGAATGCTCCTTTATGCAAGCCCTGCGGCTGGAGGGAGGGAAGGAGGAAGGTGGTATCAGGATTTCTCCACTCTTCTTGGGACTGGGGTGGTTGTGTGCGGTTTGGGGAAGGGAAGAAGCAGACAAAGGCTTTAACAGCTGACAAAAGTTCCAGAAAGATCTGAATATAAATGTATCTCCCTCAGCTACTTGAGGTAAAACAACTGTGACTGTTGTTCCCGAATGGGTGTTTGGTCACTTTGATGGCACAGTATTAATTAGAGTCATAGAATGGTTCGGGTTGGAAGGGACCTTAAGGTCACCTAGTTTCAAGCCCCTGCCATGGGCAGGGACACCTCCCACTAAACCATGTTGCTCAAGGTTCTGTCCAACCTGGCCTTGAACACTGCCAGGGATGGAGCATTCACCACTTCCTTGGGCAACCCATTCCAGCACCTCACCACCCTCACAGTGAGAACTTCTTCCTTATCTAACCTGAACTTCCCCTGTTTCAATTTGAACCCATCACCCCTTGTCCTATCACTACAGACCCTGATGAAGAGCCCCTCTCCAGCCTCCAAACAACAACCTGCAAAGTGTCTGCCATGTTGTCCCTGCCTGTGCAGGTGCTCTGCAGTGGTACCTGCTGGTTGGGGCTCTTTTTGCACACAGTTCTTGTTAAATAGTGTTGAAGGGGTTTTGTGGTTGAATCCTAACTTGCAGGACAGAGATGTTCTTTTGTGAGTTTAAGAAATGAAGTTTTTCTCTCAGTGTGCTGCAGTGTGAAGTTTGCTCCAGGTGCCATTGCGCTGCTTCTCATGGTACAAAATGCACATTTAACTTGATTTCCTTTTTATAGCCCTATGTATGGGGAGAGTGCAAACAGGAGAATGCATCGTGCCTAAAACGTGATTGAAGCTGTTGACAAAACCTTCACTTGATTTGGTGGGGTTTGAGGCCGCAGGCCAGCAGTGGGTAGCAGAGAGGAGGTGTTGCCATTACCAGTCTTTAAGCAGAGATCCTTCCCTCTGCTGCCTCTGCAGAAAACACTCATTTCCTCTAAAGGCTGTTGTTTCCTCCTTTTTTTTCCTTTCTGTCACCAATGACTGCCCAAATGCCAGTTGCAGATCCAATTGCTTGGTGCGGGTGTCTCCCCATTCAACACAACCGGCCTGTGGTGCGTTGTGTGTCATGGCCCTGTGAGGATCCCTCTTGAGTAGTAAGGAGGAAACCTCCTTGACCTGGAAACAAACTCCAATTGGGTGTGAAGAATTGGCAGTGCTGGTAACGCTTTTGTCCCTAAATCTCAGGAATGTTTTAGGCAGTAAAACCGGTTTCCCTTTGGTGATGGAAAGGCGTGTGCTCTAGGGTCTTGTCTACCAATCTGTTGTTGCAATCCTTGGTATCTATAGCATGAGTGGCCTTAGTGAGTTTGTTGAAGTGCACATTTTTGTTTTCCTTTCTTCAGAAGTAAAGTTTAAAGATGAAAAAGATATATACTATATAAATATATAGAGCTATTTAGAGACTTGGTTTGTGGTGCACAAGTTCAGTGTTGGATCGCTAAATAATTGTCGCAGGTACCATATGTGTAACTTCTTTGATGTATATTCCTTTATGGGAAGCGATGTTGCCATGGTAACTACAACTTTACAATTTCTGTATGACTTAACGATGTGAATGAACTCTACATTTGATTGAATATTGCCAGGTTCAGTACTATTTTTATACTTTATTGAACTACAGGGGATTTTAATTTAATAGCATTTTAAAAAAGATGTTGCTTGAACTGTATAACTGAATAAATCAGAGTACTTATACAACCCCCTCCTCTAAACCAGAATCTCTGCCTGTAGTGCCACACTCGTTGATAGGAAAGTATCTCCATCATTACGAGACCTTGGAGACCACCCTACTTGTCGTGTCAAGACTTAACGTTCCATATCCTACTCCTCACGAACTGCAGTGCCCGACATTCTTTGTACCCATCAAACCACACTATGTTTGTAACCAGCATTGTGATATTCTGTAACTGTATTGCTAAAATGAAATATTGACCTAATAAATAGAGTGTTTCCCGCATCTCCAAGTATCTGCATTGAATTTGGTTGAAACTGCTTCCAACAAACGCTGCCCCCGTGGCCCTCACTGCAACGTGTCTGAAAGTGGGTGTTTGACTGTTTCTACCTTAGAAGTTGAACTGAGCTGAACGCAGCTCCTGGGGCTGCCTTTGTTGTCTCCTCTGAGCTCTGTTGCCCACGTTAGCTTTGTTCTGGCCTGTGGCCAGGCTGGACAAGGTTTCTTGAACAAGATGTATGGGCTTCCATAGATCTCTGATCATGCCGTTTTGGGGGTGCTTCCATTGTAGCTGGCCCCTTTGTGTTGTGTTTGATACTTTTTATTGAGTTGTAAATGTGGCTGCCTTGTCACTGAGGACCTTCTGATACTAATACTTTCCCCTGAGGTAGCCATGGGGACACGAAATCTTCCATCCAAGAGAGCAATCACAGGGCAGAAGCGTTTTCTGTGGCTGCCTGGGCACAGGACGGGTTGGAAACAGCATTTCTGGAGCTTTTGGTTTTAACCCGTCAGGTTTGAGTGGTGTGGGTTGGTTTTCAGTGCTCCTGTAGCTGAGCTGTAACCCTCCAGTTGTGCAGGGGCTCCTTTCACAGGTCTGCGATTTCCATTTCAAAGGTAAAAATGCCTTCAAACACTCACCCGGCCCAGAGATGCTGCACCCTGAGGAGCCCAGGTGAGGTCTCTGTGTCAGGTTCACCTCCTGTGGAACAAGGCTCGCCCCAGAGGCAGCGGTGCTGACATCCTCAGGGCTGTGACCTTGCCCCTTGCGGCTGTGTAGCCCATCTGTAGTGTCCCTGCAGATGTAAATGGGTGAAGGGTGCAAGTCCTGGGGAGTCTCCGTGTGTTCCTGCAGCTTCCTCGATGCTTTCCCTTTTCTTCAGGGAAACATTGCTATTTCGGGAGTGCTGAAGCCGAAGTGCCAGGTACAAACCAACAAAAGGAGGCGCAGTAAGAAGCGTATTTGCTTCAGCTGGTAAGGAGAAAGAACAAACAACAGCAAACCCCAAACTGCTGCTGCCCAGGTAAAGTAACCTGGTGTTGAACGCTTAGAGGTGTGAGGCTGTACTGCTGCTGGCTGGGGAGTTAAATGAAGCTGCCTCCCAGTAATGACTTTGTTCCCTGGGTGAGTTGGAGCCGAGTCCCAAGCCCTGCCATGGGCAAGGGTCCCGCTCATCCTCATGTTGATGGGATTAACCATAATTCCCCCTAAACCAGGCTGGGGCTATCTGCCGGGGGAGGCCGGCTGCTTGCAGGTGGGGTGGGCTTGGGTTTATGCTCCCTTGGGCTTCCCGGAGCACAGGAAGCGATTCCTGGCTGGCAGAACGTCTGGTGTATCCCGGACAGGAACAGCTCCTGTCCTGGGGCTGTCCATGCAGCTGCCTCTGGGCACCATGGCTGCAGGCTTCTGCTTGTTCCTTGTAGCTCTGGTTTCACACTGAACCAAGTTCCTGCTTCCTGTGGCACAAAATATGGGTTTCACTGTCCTGAACTCAGGTGCTAGCTGTGGCCTCCGCTTGCATCTCTTGAGGTTGGGGGGGGGGGGGGGGGAATGGGATTTTGTGTCTCTTCCTTTTTCCCTTGGTTCTACATTACTATTTGAGCCAGGGTTGTGCAACACTTTCTTGAATTCCGTGATGCTCCATCTCAATGGAAAAGAGCAAACAGCAGGAGTTAGGAAATGTGCATTGAGCACTAAAGCCTTGCAGCTGTGCAAGTCTGCCTTGGTAGTGCCCCTGCTGCCAACTTCCAGAATTAAACAGCAGGAAAAAGCAATCCCTGGAGTGTCCATGAGGAGCATTGGTGCATCTGGTAGTTGGCACCAAAGGTTTTCTTACTGTGCACTTAGAGCAGGGACCTCCGAAGTCAAAACCTTCTCTCTTTGCCTCTGTCATCTGGTCAGGAAACTGAGGTTGTTTCTGGCAGAGCTCAGTTTTCCCTGTGAGCTTTCCCGTCACTTCTAAGTCACCTCAGGTCCTATTGGAAAAGTTACAGACTGATCCAAGCCTTGAGCAGGCTTTAATCTTAAACCACGGTGATACTTTTAGGGCATACAGTATGTTTCTAAAGCAGCCACATGCACTTCTGTGTTTGGATCATGGAGTGTGTGCTATGGGGGAAGGTTAAAACCTGCAGCTGAAAGCAATATCCCATTACCTGAAGAAGATTTCTCATGTTCTGCTGCTGGACCAGGTCTGTGAGGAGCTGAATGTGTTGCCTGGTGAAGGCAACGTGTGACATTCTCCTCCACAGCCTCAGGAGTGGTCCTCAGCGCACGCTTGGCAGCGCAGCCATGACCTGAATCGCCTGCCAAGGCCTGGGGATGCAGTCCAAGATGCCATTGGAAAAGGAAATGTGATGTCTTGGTTCTAAAAGCAGCCTGTGTCATCTGCCCTTCCAGAGGGATCGAGGAGGGGTTCTTCTTGCTTGGGTTGTTCAGATCTGAGGCCAGTAACTAAGCCCAGGCCCAAACATCTCAGTTTTGGCATGGAGGAAGGAAGCATCTTTGGGGGCTTTTTTACTGGTCTGACTGTAAGTTTTCTATGCCAAGCCATTGATCTTGCTGATGCTTTCCTAAGTCCTGGATCCCACTGTAAATGAAATCTAGCCAAGCCTAAAGCCCCAAACAGCCAGTTCTGTTACAGTTTTCTCACTATTCCTTTCCCAAAGCTGTCAGACAAGTCTCTGCAGCAGCAGCAGGCAAACAAGGCTACAGCCACCCCGGTGTGGATCAATGGGTGGCAGCCGCAGATGTGCCAAGAACACTGGTGTGAGTACAGGCCAAAGGCAAGGCTGCTGCGTGCCCAGAACAGTTACAAATGGCAAGTGTGTGTGGAGCAGTTAGGAAACTTCTTTAAGGATATTTTCCATATTGTTCTCTTTCCTTCTTTCATTCCCTCCTCCCCAGTCACTGGTGACCATGTGGAGGGTTTGCGTGTGTGTGAGTAGAAATGAGCAGGGAACAGATCCTGCTCTCATCAGAAAAGGGTTTCTGCCATAGCAAGGGCAGGAGCAGCTCTTTGCTTCCTGGCAAGCAGTGCTCTTCTGTTATTGGGGTTTATACAAAAAGAATGATGTAGTAAAGGTAGATCTGATGCTTTGCACATCCTCAATCGAGCCTCAATGCTGATGCATTGTTAGGAACCTCCAGGATAATAATAAATAAGATCACATGGTTTAAAATAGCCTATTTTTCACTGTGCTTGGTCTGAGCTTGTTGCTATGACACTGCAAGTGCTTCAGTATTTTGTGGATTCAGGAAACCATGGAGACTGTTTTTATTCCCTGCTTTTTATTCAGGTGATGATGCTGCGTTAATCAGCTCCTGTCTTCCCGCTTCCCCGGAAGTTCTCTGGGTTCCTTAAAAACAACAAGAAAGACACCAAGTAAATGGAAAGTGTAACTGCTCTGAGCAGCTTTGTCTTCTACAGGAGTTGGTAGTGCTGTGCCCAAGCTGTCCTCTGGGGCTTTACTGGATGGATTCTGCATGTGCTTCAATCCCACAAATACACTGTCACCAGAAACATGAAGTAAAACTGGGCTGCTCCTGCTGGCAAGCAACCCACAGCCCCAAACCCTTGCTATGGTCAAACAGTTCTGCTTTCTAGTATCCCATGCACTTTGTGTCTGTGATGTATTTACCAACATAGGAATCGGTGGGGTGGTATTTTCTCCATCCCTACAGTGGAGCAGACAAGCGGAGGACTGCCTGGGGTCACACAGCCAGCAGGTAACTGTGGGACTCCTACTCAGCCTCCCAGATCACGCCATCTAGCTCTTGGTTTTCTGACTTCTAGTTTGTGAGTTTGCATTTGAAGTGCTCTCTCATAGCTGTTACACACCAGATTGGACTCTTTTTAGAAGTAAATAGACTGGGGAGAAAAGACACGACAAGCAAGATGCTCATGAGTGCATGAGAACTCCCACAGGACATGTGATTGCATTTTAGCAGCTTGAAAATAGGCTTATGTGGGACAAATCCTCCTTCCACAGCCAGACTGTGTGGCACCTGTTTGTGGCGGAGCTGATCTTGTCAGCAACTGCTTCTAATGTCCCTTTTCCATCCCCCCCTTCAGGGTTTGCATGTGGCAGAGTCCTGGCTGAAGCAAACAGGCTCCCAGTGACTGCTTTGCAAAGGCACTTGCTACAGGTTGGTCTGCATTTTTGCTCCAGAAGACAAGTGTGTGGCTTTGCTGGGGTGGGCCCACAGGCAAACCACAACTATGCTTTGAGCATCCAGCCTGCTATGTAAAGACACGCTAATTAATGCCAACTGACATGGGCCAAGAAAGAGGTGTCTTCTTCCTTACTACTGCCTTATGCTATAGTGGCTTCTCTTGCTGCCTTCTTCCCTACTCCCATGCCTCTTCTCTGAGGCAGCAGTTCTGCCTGCCTGGCTCCTCTAGCTCCACCACTGATTGCTCTTTGCCTCCCGATCCTTTGGCAAAATTGCCAGGTTGCAATGTCTCTCCTTGGGCAGGAAGATGCTTTTCCTGCTTGGTGCCAATGACGCTGGCTAAGCTCACCTCTCATTCCTGCTGCTGGGCGTTGACTCGGCAGTTGTGTGGTGGCGACTTGCTCTTTGGCCTGGCTCTTCCTGCTGGTCTCTCTATCTCTCTCTGAAGACCTCATCTCATGTAAAGCCAATTCAGGTGCTTTTCTGAGTCTGGGTTTTCCGCACCACAAGTGCTTAAAAACAAAAAGCACGTGAAAAGATATTTCTATGAGCAAACAGCACACATTGACTCATGCTTGGGCAACAGCTCTTGCTTAACCACGGGCCTGTTGCATGGCCAGCTGGGAAATGACTGTACTGACTGCACAACCCCCCACCTGACAGTGTTTATTCCTTGTTTGAGAGCTGCGACCCCATCACACCCAGCAGCAAGTCCTGCTAGCCGCTACAGCGCTGTGCTCTCTGTGCTGCCACCGTTCCCCTGCACTGGTGCCCCACTCAGCTCCCTGTGCAGCCCGGCCTACCCAAGCACCTAAAGATTAACACAAGAACCCTGAGGTTTAACACAAGAGCCCTTCTCAGACGGTAGCGAGAGGACTGCCGTTCTTCAGGCGCTTTGAGCAGCTCCTCAGTATCTGTGAGCTCTGCTTGATGGCTGCATCTGAAGGAAGGCACAAGCGTGTGCAATGGGACACGGGCACTGCTGAGCCCCGCTCAGCCCGGGCAGGGGGTGCTGTGGATGGGTGTGCGCTGCCACTGGATGTCACTGTCGCCTTATGGCGCTGTATGCTGGGAGGACGATGGGTCCCTGCCCTGGACATCCTAGGGGTGATGGGGTGGCAGCACGGAGCTGGATGGAGAGCTGCTGCTGCGCTGCACCTCCTTCCCAGAGGCAATCCCAGAGAGAAGGATTTTTGCATTGCCAGTGTTGATGCTGTTTGACTTCCTTAGAAACCAAACCAACCAGCGCTTCCGAAGCCTCAGAGCGCACAGAAAACTTAGTTCTTTACTCTCTGAGACTGAGACATGTGGCTCATTTCTACAGCTTTAAGCAGTGTACAGGTACCAGCAGATTGCAAAGGGAAATGATGCTCTCTTCTAGCTCTGAGAAGTGGTGCTGGTATTTTCACCAAGTCTGAAGTCAGGGAGTTGGGGCCAGTGTTTAAATTCAGACATGGTTGATTGGTTTGGGTTTAATTAAAAGAAAGAGAACAAAAAAAGCCTAAAAGCCCAAATGTGAGGCAAGGGGATGCAGCTCCCTAATACTGAGATGACTGATGAGCAAGACTAGCAGATGGCTGCTTGCTCACCTCCCTCCTGTACCAAACCTCACAACGTTATCAAATCACCATGCTGACAACCACAATCGCTTACTAATTTCATATTGTTTCTGTAGTTTTATGCTCACTCATCTAAATAACGAGGCATTTCCAAATAACCTATTTCTGTTATGCCGAGCATGCCGATCCCCCCTGGATCCACAGCCTGTTGTTTATGCTCTAGCAGGGAGCTGACTGCTGTTCCCTTCCCACAAAGGGCAAAAGATGCTTATTTTTCTCCCACTTGTCTTGCATAACAAAAGGCATTTGTCAACCCTTACATAACGGCAGAATTTGTCGCTTCTTTTAGGAGGCAGCCTGGTCCCCAGCGTGGCACAGCCGTAGCTCCTCAGCACACGCCGGTGCATCCCAGTAGCTCACAATGCAGCGTGACTAATGCTTGTCACCCACTGTTGGGGTTTTTCTTTCCCCCTCCTCTTTGGAGAAGAAGATGTGTCTTTTGGTTGTGGCTTTTATTTAGGGGAGCAAAAAGGATGGGAAGGTGTTTGGGGGGGCTTATTTGCTCTTTAATACTAGTTCCACAGTGGCAATGGGGAGCTACCATCCGTTATGTGTGCTGCGGGAGCAGTGGGATTTGTCCTTAGCCATGGTCATGTCCTGGGCCCAGCAGAGCCTTTGAGAAGGGCCATGCTGGAAATGGAGCTCGATTTCCCCCTCCCCAGCACTCACAAGTGGAAGGGAGCAGGAATGCCTGTTGCCTCCTGGGACTGTCAGTTGCTTTTTCAGTATCTCCCAATTAATCTCATGTGTCTCGTGCCAGCAACAGGCATTTGTTTGGCACTTTTTTCCTTTCTGACAGGATTGATTTCCTCAGTGTTGGAATATCTTTATAGAGCCTTAGAAATAAATAAATAGTTCTGTTTCCCTGTAAACTAAAAGCAAAACCCGCACGGCTGGCTTCCTCCTTGCTCTCTGCCCACAAGACAGAGCTGTTTACCTGTGGCCTCAAACTTATTTATCACTGCCAGCTATCAGATGACCACAGCTCCTGTTTAAACACGAAGCAAGCAGTGTCCCGGTAACCTCGCCTGCTGCTCTCTTCTGGTTTGCTCAGAGCAGTTTCCCAGTTGATTCCTCTCCTTTTGTTTTCAGTTGTAGATCTGTTCTTCATTATTTTTTAATAAATGTCTTAAAGTTTGTGTTTCTCGCGGACCTTTGAACTTGCTGGTGTACTCAGCCTTTGCTCAGCAGATATATTTATGGCTGGTTATGAGAGTGTTTACATGGGTTAACCCTTTGGAGTCAGTGTTCTCAGGAAAACATCGGTAGCAGTTTCCCTTCATAGCTGATGCTCAGACACAGAAATCAGCTTTGGCTAACACAGGCTGTACCTGAACTAATCCCTTGTTTCAAAGTTCAACTTTTACGCCATTAGATAAAACTATGGATCGGATTTGGTCTGTAAGCCTGACTAGAAACATGGGATCAGAAACAGCTCTGAAAACTGTAAACTACTGTGCTGGGGCCACCAGCTCTGCTTCCCGGAGCTAGCCAGGGAAAGCTACTGGTGCCAGTGATAGCTCAGTGCCTGTGTTATGGTAGGAACTGGCAATATCTTCAGGATCTGTGGCCTTCTCCTTTGACATGGATCAATCAGTGTAAGATGCATGGGATAGTTATCCCTTAAAGTTAGCACAGCAGGAAACTTACAGCCGTATTAGCTTTTCTATTTGCTTACCAAAAACTTATCGATTTGGTTTTCCTTGATGCACACATACATCTCCTCCAGTTGGTCTGCCTCCAGCTCTGAGAAGAGGGCGACAAACAGCCATAACTTCCTTGGGAAAAGAAAGATATGCAGACTGTGTGAGTATAAACTTCATCTTCTTCCTCTGCTCCCTCATTCTGGCTTGGCAAGTGTAGCCACTGACATACCTTTTGCACAGATTTTTGCCCTGTTTTATTTCCTCCCCCTCCCACCCAACCATATAAGCTTTCAAAGAACTGCTTCCCTAAGCATGGGAAGGGTTACCTATTAACTCAGGTGGCTAAGTAGGAGCCCCTTTACTTGCAAAGGGATGTTGCTGATAGGCAGCACATTAAAACTGGCCTTATGCTGGGGAGGACTATGTACCACATGGCCTCTGCTAAAATTACCTGCCAGACCTGTGAGTATGTGGCAGTTGGAGCAGCTACACAAGCCTTCTGTGGATGCCGAACCTGATTTCCAGTGCCTGAGAATGCACGGCCAAAGCAAGTGTCTAAATGCCCACAGGGAGCAGCAGGGGCAGGAGCCTATCACGCTGGGGGCATCGCCAGTGTGGTACCACTGTGCCAGGTAAGAGGAGACCCTTACTTCTGCCAGAACAGGACTTCTGAGGCTCTGCAGTTGTGGAGAAATAGATCGATGCAGTTCCCAATTATGGCCAAGCTTTTCTTCAGGTACTTCACTTCTTTCTTTAGGAGGTGGTGCTGGGACAAATGCAGTTTCCGAAGTGATGACTTGCAGGGACTTAAAACCTCCTTGCACTGCAAGAAAACCCCATATGTAAATTGTTGGCATAGGCGTTCAGCACTCCAAGTCCAGGTGCCAGGCATTCCTTTTCACTAAATAAACTGATTAAATAGCTGGGCAGGAAGCCCTGAAGGAGCGTTATGTTTTGATAAATGTCTCCTGTACTTACATGGGGGACCTGACATGGGTGTTTCACAGGATCTCTGTCAAGCACTCCCACTGCTCTGCAGGAGTTGCTCCTGCACATCCTAAGGTTGGTGATGCCATATGCAAAGCATGCCAAAGGTGATATGAAAGGGAATTGAGGGATTTCCAAGACTGGGAATTCCTTTTTAACATTGTGGAGTGAAAGGTAAATTTCAGGCCACAAAACAGATGCTGTTCTGCAAGGAGGAGGAAAGGGAACTGCTATACTGCTTTTTCTCATGCTGTTTCTTCTTGTGGCCAAACTGGGATGTGTTGCAAACATTCACACGTGATGCAGGAGCAAACCCTGTGTCTGGATGCCCTCCCTTTTGTGTGACTTTTTGTCTGTGATGTGCATTAGGCCATGAATGGGGCCATGTGTGGTTATGCCATGATACACCAGGAACGGAAAGGTTATCTCCCATGCTGGGGGAGGATGGTATGGGATGGAGCATTGGTAGCTGCAGTGAAAGTGATGTAGAGGAACCAAACCACTTTAGCCAAGGAAGCACATGGGGTCATGAGAAGTGATAGTGTAGCAGTACTTGTTCCCATAAACCAACCCATGTTTGCAAAATGTGACTAATTTGTTGTTGGTTGGTTGGGTTTTGGGGGGGGGGGGTGGATTGGTTATTTGTTTTTAAACTAAACATGCTGCAGTGTCCATATGACTGGAAAACAACGAGGAGGTAGAAAGCTTAGACATGGAATGTCTAAGCAGAATGAAGTCTCGTGTCCTTTTTTAGCTCCCTCTGCCAGAATCCTGGGTTCATTTGCTCCTTCCCTCTCAAAACCCTGAGATGCCACCAACTTTTTCACCAGCTAAATGCTACCCAGTATCTCACAATTTTAAAGACGTCCTTATCAAGGCCATCTGCGCAACAGATGAGTGGGGCCTTGCGTGGTGGAGCGCTCTCACCGCCTGTTCCATGGGCTGCCTCCCTCCCTGTGCCAGCCAGGTCCTCCTCTGGGGTCTGCAAATTGATGAAGGCACAGGTCAGTCTTCCAGTTCGCACAAATCTTGCACCCTCTCTGCAGAATACTGCCAAGGACGACTCCATCCTAGGACTTAGAAGCATTTCTCTTCCTGCCAGACCATTTCAGATCGGGTTTTTTCGAAGGTGCTTAATGAAGCTAGGTATTCTATTGTAATTAAAAGTCTGTCAGAATTGGGTGCCTACCTGAAATCCCTTTTAGAAATCCTACCTCTGATAAATTACAAGGTAAACAATAGCCACTCGTTTCTAATGGCATTAATCAAACATGGGCTGACAGCCACTTGTTAAGTGGAAATACGTGGTTACAGTGGGCTCATTGTAATGCCACGCTGCTCCATGCACAGCTGTATTGAAGGCAAAGGCACTGTGGTCAACCTGTGGCAAAGCCAGATTGAAAACAAAAATCCTCAGCCACTGAACACCCATCTCCCAGTCTGTGAGCGGGGTATTTTCTCTTGGAAAGGGCCATGGTGGTTTTCTTTGTGTCAGCATTCGTGTAGGTAACTCCTCCACTCATCTTTTGGAAAGCAACTCCTACATAACTGACTTAGACACAAGTTTACGTTGCCTTATAAAACACACTGAAGTGTGTATGAAGATCAGTCCTTTCCTCTCTGACATGCTCTGCTCCATTGGAAGATTACTTCTCTACAACTCTCATCCCAAACCACATTTCAGAGGTGAGACTGAAGCTGGGCTCTGCTTTGCCCCCAATATGTGCCAGTCCCCGTGCCCATGCTCACCTGGCCAGCTGTGCTATTCCTGTTGCAGTCCCTTGCCACGGCTCCATCCATGCTATTCTTAAAGCCCGTCTCCTCCATGGGCCACAGACCTCCTCTCCCTTCCCTGGGACCTCACTTGTGCCAGGTAGAAGAACTGCCACAGAACAGTGCACCAAGATGTGCTGGGGTAACCAGGATAACCAGGGCACCAGGACACCGTCTCTAAGTTCCACCAACCGTGGCAACTGCTGAGACCCTCCAGCCCACAACACTGCAGCCCTCTGGGGCAGAATCACCTTTCCCCTGCTCCCCAGTTTTCCTCTTAATTTGTGGTCCTAAAAGAATAGGCAGAACCCCCTGGATTCTCCCCTTGCTGGTAGTGGTCAGGATATTCAATGCTGTTAATTGCTCCTGTAGGCAATGGGAGGGAAATTTCCCTTGCTTTCTTAGTTTGCATCTGTGGGAGCTTGGTGGCATCTCTGGGTTCATTGTTGGTGCTGGGTTTGCCCCTGTGGTGAGCCCAGCACCTGTAACTGTGCATCAGTGGAGATCATTTTGGCCTCTAAATGTGGCACAAAGTGCAGCTCTTTGAGTCATGCATGTGGCTGTGTGCACCGTGTTGGCTGTCTATGAGAAAGGGCGCAGCTCCTGGTGTGAGCAATCAGGTTTCCTTTATGGCTTGTGCCACCAGCAAATTCAATGCAGGCCTTTCTCTAACTCTCCTACTGCATCTGCTGAGCTGCAGGGAAGCAGCAGCCCCAAGAGAGAGCCAGGCTTACGTGGGGCTGGGGATGATTCCTGTAACAGATGCAGTCCTATTTGATAAGATGAAGAGTTGCAACCAGGAAAAGGGACTTCAGGCTGCACATGAGGTGCTTTTCAGGGCGCTGGTTGGAGTTGAGACCTCAGTTCTCACTACAGTGTAGTGGAAATTCAGGGTTACTTTCTTCACAGATAGCAGTGAAAGACAGCAGCAGTGAGATCTCACTCTCCTGGGTAACATCTCTTTAAAAGCTCCCCTTAGAATAAATTGCACTTGCCAGGAAGAAGTCTGGAAAGGCTTTGGAGTTAAAACAACTTTGATTTGGAAATTTACTTCAAGGCGAAATGCTTTCACAAAGAAAAATGTGCTGGGCTCCCATCGTGCCCTGAGCAGTCAGACAAGTGCGATTGTTCTGTCCCTTGGACAATTACTGTAAGTGCTGCAGCTGGGATTCAGCTGTACTGTGCCACGTTGCTTCTGGCACCGGGAGTCGTCTCAAAGGCTGTACAAAGGCCCCCTCTCTCTGAGGCCCCCCCAGGCACAGCTGTGTGGAGGGACCAGCACTGCTCCTGGCAGAAGTTTGGATGCTTTCTGGTCAAGCATTTCTCTGTGCAGCCAGAGATGCTGAGCAGCTCTTGAGCCAAATGCCTGGTGCAGGTAGTAGCCTTGGGAAAGTACCTATTGACGGGCCTTGAAACAGAGACAGGTTCTTGTTTCCAGGCAGTCTTCGGTAAGTTTGACCTTTCCCCTTGATGGAATTCAATAATGACAAAGATCTATTATGACAAGCCCTCCCCTTAAGATGTCTGCAGCATTTTCCCTCCTGTGTCTGCTTTGCTTCCTCCCCCACACCTGAAGTTTTGCTGTCAGCTCTCTGATGCAGGAGCCTTACACAGGCAGGCACTGAGCTGATGCAAAGATGATTACCTTCTAACGCTTTGCAGTTAGGTTTGCTTTGACCATCTGAGGTATGTTACAACTTGTTTAACCATACTAGGATTTTACAGTATGTTATGTATTATTTAACATAAGATAAGCTATATAGAACAAAGCGGTGCTGACAGCATGGGTAAATGTACCTATGCTGCTTCAGCCCGGTTGTTGGGAGGACGGTGTTGGAGGTGGTTTGGTTGAAGGGGATGTTGAGAATGCAGCTGATTTCTCAACACTTGTCACCAACCACCCTCTTTTTGCGTTTGCTGCCTGCAGTCATGACATCTGTCCTCAACATGGCAGGCAGCTCCCCTCCTTTATACCTCTAAAGGTTTAAACAAAGAAGTTGCCAGCTTAGGTTCTCACCCCTCAAGACAGGGTATTGAAGGATAGCGTGTTCCTGGCTAACAGGAGCACAAGAGAAATGAGGCTTCTTCAGCACAAGCTTTCACACACATTAGCAGCTAGATCAAAAGCCCTTTAGGAGCTCTAAGGGCACACATCAGTTGTTAGCATAGGCATAACCCATATTTGCATGACCATATCTGTGTCCTTATGAGATTACAGCTTCCACACAGCAGGAGACTGCTGTATGGAGTGGCACTGTTTCAGAGGACAGAGAAGGCCTTGAATTCCCCTTGAAAATCCCAGTCTTTGTTCTTCTGCCTTTCAGTGTATGCTCCACTCAGAGCTCTGCCAAAGCCATAAACATACAAACAGAAGGTATAGTTGGAGTTTCCTGGCCAGGCTACATCTGAGGATCTCAGTGTCTTCAGGAGTTCTTCACTAAGCTGCTTCACAGTGGAGCAATGATCTCAGTAGTCCTCTCCAGCATTACTTGGTGTAGGGCCAGAGCAGAAGACTAGACTGCTGAGGCTGCAAAATGCCTTTTTTCGCTGTTGAACTGTACAACAATGTTCAAAGCTGTACTCTGACCAAACAGCTACAAACCTGCCCTGTCTGAATTTGAATTCTTTTTGATAGCACTGAGTCAGATTCCAGTTCATTTTGTTCATCATGTTTGTGTGGTGGACAAGTCAGCTGTGGTGAGATCAGGCATGAGATGTGACTTTGAGTCCTTGGAAGTCTGTGCTTGTTTCCCCTCCACCCGCCCCTCTAGAGGACAACGTTACTTTTTACTTTGAAGCTTATCATGTTGGAAGATGGCATAACCCAGACCACGTCAATGTAAACCTGTCAGATTATAGTGCCTACTTAAGGGCAAGAGTCCTTTGAAACAATGTTCTTACTGGATGGGGAAAAGTCAGGAGTACAAACAGATTATGTATCTCATATTTCTCCCCTTGAAGGAAAGGAAGCCTAAGTGCCAGTGAAACACACTGTACTGTAACACTGCACCTTAGGGAAAGCTTTTTCCCTGACAGTTCTTTTGTGAATATCAATTTCTACTATTTGAGTGTCTTAGTATTCCAGGAGCTGTGCAAGTGCAAATACTAACAAACTTCTCTATTACAGCAGCTCTTCCAGTGCAAGAGTAGGCATGTACCCAGAAAAAGACACAGTTGTGAAGATGCTTTGTTCAAGCTGCTATTTGTTATTTGCTGGTTTAGGCAGATTTAGCATGAATACCACATGTGATGTGATGAGTCAGGTTGCATATAATACATGCAGGCATCTGATGCAATATTTATTTACTATGGGCCACAGGGAAGGAGAGCTGATACACACAGATAAATACACAGGTATTTTACATTATACTTAAACCAACTGCAGGTACACGTGGTTTAGTTAAACATAAAATCAAACACCATTGCCGGATGTATTG
This sequence comes from Psilopsiagon aurifrons, assembly GCA_025447955.1. Lineage (NCBI taxonomy): Eukaryota > Metazoa > Chordata > Aves > Psittaciformes > Psittacidae > Psilopsiagon > Psilopsiagon aurifrons. The sequence continues at coordinate 15,183 of JAOEHY010004611.1, read as the reverse complement.
CAATGTAATACTAAAGAAGATTATTGTAATGTGGAATGGAATTGTAATGAGGAATGTTTTTCAGTAACCTGTTCTTACCAGGAAGGTGGTGAACGCTTCATTTGATAGAGTGATTAATGACACTGGGCACAACTGCTCAGGCTGCAGGGGTGGAGGCTTCGCTAATTGGATGTGGAAATTCCTTTCCTGGTGCTTAAGGATGATGAAAACTTTCACAGCCAAATGGAAACTTCTCCCTGCTTAAGTCAAAAAATCTTGTATTAGGAGAAGAGATCGGAAAGAGAATTTGGGCCCAGTCAATCGTTTCTGTGCGGCATTACTAGAGGCATTGTAAGATACCACAGGATACAGTTCAGTGTTGGGAGTTGCTCATCAAACCACTTGTTTGAATGAATGGTTCTTAACAAAACCCAAACATGGTTTGTAACCAGGTGTGTGTAAAAGCCATAAATACGTCTGCATCTCTTATCCATTTCTTGCAAAATCTGATCAGGTGTGTCCCAAGTATTCCCACACTGGAGGACACAGATAGCCAAATCTTCCACAGTGCTCAAAGCTACCAGTGGCTAACATCAGGTGCTGGACACCTCCTTGTCAGTGGACGTATCTTCAGGAGTTCCTATGTTATTTTATGCCTCAACAGTTTTGTAGATGTTTGTCTTTAGGTTTTCAGGTTATTAATGGTGTTTGTTAATGTCATGTAACTTTTTTAAGCTGCTTGAAGTCCTCAGGAACTGAAAGAGCATTATCAGCTTCCTCCATACTTTGCAAGTTGTAGCCTGTGGCAAACAGAATAGTTAAAGGCTTTCCTTGTTGCTGTGCTTCACAAGTGTTCAGGTTTAAATACAAATTGAAATGGACATTGTTAATGAAATGTTAATAAGACTGTCCCTTTGGTGCTGCTTGTAAAATCAATTCTATAACAAGCTGCCTATCTCTTTGTTGAAAATAGTTCAACTTTCCTTAAATCTTTTGGACCATGTCCTGTGAACTGCCCTAGGTGGTATGTGCCTTGCTCACTTCCCCTGCCTAACCAATTTACCCACCATCTTAGCAATGAATTGGAGAAGCCGGGAGAATGATGAGACTGGCACCCCTGTGCCAAAAGGTCAGCTCTGCAGGGGGAATGTGGCAGGGGTTTCAGTGGGATTAGCAACATATGCAGAGAGGCACCAAATATATAAACCAAACAGGAGCCCAGAACCCAGAGGTACGGAGTAATAAATAAAGAAGGGAGAGACGGGAGAACTAAGCACTGCTTGGGAGGGAAGAGAGGGCTTGAAAAGGAGCAGCAGAGCACAACCAAGTGGGAAACCCAATTGCTCTGGGATCCAGGGAAAGAGCTCTCCTAGTCTCAAAATGAAAGAAAACAGCCTGAAACAGGGAGAGAGTGAGACAACCTAATAGAGGAATGCCCATCAAGGATGCCTTTAGGGAGGCTGTACAGAACTTGGTGAGGCTTTTTTCTGTTAGTTATAAAGAAAATTAACTCCTGGTCAGAGAGCAAACTGCCAGCCCCCTTGCACACAGCTCTGCTGGGGGTTGAAGTGAGAAGCTTGCAGATCTCCTTCTGCGTGTGTCCTGTGCTGTTCACAGCTCTGCCCTGGACATGCTGCGAGCCCTCCTCAGCAAACAGCTGCTCTTCCATGAGATGCTTTCCTCTCTTTGCAATGGAGAGGAATAAAATAATAAAACCTACAGAGGAATAAAAAGGGATTCTCCTCTCTACCATAGAGAAATACAATGTCAGGCCTCCAGAATGGGTTCTGCCGTCTTGGCTTTTGTTTCCAGTCTGGAGGCTTTTCTCTGAACAACTCAATGGAGAAAAACTTTTGCAGGGTTGTATCTGCACATGTGAAGAGGATGGAAAATAACAACTGGTTGGAGCAATTGGGGCTCAGAGACACAAGACCATTTGCCTCGGGTCTCTTCTCTCTGAGTCATGGTACCCTCAATTTCAAAGCCTCCCTTTATGGCAAAGGCTCTCAAATCCGTATCTTCTTTCCCTGCTCCTTTAGAAGACTTTAGTATCTGCCTCCAGTGATCTTGTTCTTTGCACAGCAGTGCCAGGCTGGCTCAGGTTCCAGTGCACTCAGTGCTGCTGGGCTGGCTGCCTGCTGGCATGCAGCGTGCTGAGGCTTCTGGGCATGTGATGTGTCCCAGGGTTACAAGGGGTAATGAAGTTCATGCTCCTGGTAGTATTCAGGTCTCCTCCCTCTGTTGTCATTGATGCCCTTTTCATGCACATTCTGCCTTGTGTTGCTTGTCTCTCTCCTGCTCCCATACCTGTCCCTCATATCACGATGCCCTGTGCCTGACCCTGTGTGCAAGGAGGATGCAAGTGCTTCGGAGTATTTCTAAGTTTCCACTTAACATTTATTTCAGTTCAAGGATTTTCCAGGGGAAGTCAGATTTTGGGGCTTTTTTTATTTTTTATTTGGTTTTATTTATTAAAAAAGAAAAAAGCAAGGAAATTCCCCTCCAGCCTATAGAATGAAGCTATCAAAAGAGGTAGCTTCATTTCTCTTTCTTAAAGCATTCAACACTCTGTTATGCTTAAAATAATAACCCAATAAAAGGCCAGCTTTTCATATGCGATGGGTTTCAGTCTCTTGTATTGACAATGCAGTGGGGCAGCTATGGTGAAAGGTAGGCTCTGCTGGGAAATGCCATTTAATTTCTGCAATGTTCTGATTCCCTCCTACCAGCCTGAAAATGCAAAACGTGATCCTTTGTCTGGCATATGGGGTTTGGAGAATTGTTGGTAATTACAGCAGTTGTGCTATCCAGCTTAACTGGCTTAAATAACATCTTATGTGCTTTTATGATCTTCCACAACATGCTTGAATGCAAAGAGGTGTTTTTTTGCTGTTTATGCTTTATGGCAGGCATAACTTACATAACATTAACCTGCAGAAAAAAATTGGGTTTGCTGATTTATGGCTTGTATAAATCACAGCCAGGGCTCCAGCTGATAAGATCCTGTTGTGCTAGGTGCTAGGCAGATGCAGGGCACACATTTCTTACTCACGAGGTGGAGCCTAATTGCAGGGGAAAACCTGTGGATGGTGACACAGAATGGTGGGGCTGAACCACTCGGGGTGCCAGGCAAGGGGTCTTGGGGCACCACAGGTCAAAGCAGGGCTGAGCTCATGGTGGCAAAGGCAAAAAGTGTGGGATCTGGAAGAGGCTCACAGGAAGTGATGATTTAACTTACTTAGGGAACATTCCCACTATTTTAATTAAAATTTCATGTGAAATTAGGGATGATTTACTAAGCATTGTATCTAGAAGTGGGAGTATTGTAGGGTCCGGATTAGTGCTGATCCAGAAAAAAAAAGCAGGAATTATTCTGCTCAAGAATCTTTTTTTACCCCCTTTGCTTTTTTTTTCTCTTAGCAAAAGTTCTGTTAGTCATCTGATTCCACCCAAACCCCCATGTCTCTTGCCTCAAAATCTCAGTCCTCTATTATCTGCTATTGTACCTAATGTTTAAACAAAATGTGAGAAGAACATGTTGTGAATGTCTTGTTGCTGAATCTAGTGTGATGAATAATTACGGAGCCAGAGGCTCAAAGAACCTGG
>JAOEHY010004610.1:0-45412 GCA_025447955.1 Psilopsiagon aurifrons | reverse complement strand
CTTCCCATCCCTCCAGGAGCAGAGGGAAGAAAAAAGGGGAGGTGAGTGAACAAACTGCGTGGCTGATTTATGGCTTAAACCACAACAATATATAATGCAGACTATAATGGAAGAACAAGGAAGCAATGTAAAGGTCTCTGGCAATGGTGGGGGGCCTGTTTTGGAAGAGCCATACTCTTCTGTCTGCGGCAACCCTTGAAGCAAAGCAGACATGCCGAACTTCGAGGTGCTGTCACATGAAGTAACACTTCATTATAGTATCCTTGGCAGTGTTCAAGGCGAGGCTGGACTGGGCTTGAAGCAACCTGGTCTAGTGGAAGGTGTCCCTGCAGGATGGTTGGAACTGGATGATCCTAAGGTCCCTTCCAACCCAAACCATTCTGTGATTATATGATTCTGCTTTGGGGTTACTGCCAGATCCCCACACATCTTATTATTTCATGACCCCCTAATATAAATATAGAAAGTGGTCATTACTATGCAATTATGTGTATTATTTAAAAGAGGTATATTAGGAATAGAAAAGATCCCCAATGTGAACTTGCATAAAGGACACCAAGTACCCCCTGACAAGATGCATTTCAGGATGAATTCTTGTTTTTTCCATTATGCCACAAATTTCATTTGACACTTGGCAAGTTGGGTCAAGGAATTAAGAAGGATCAGCCTCGAAAATATGAATTATTACTGCTGTGAAGAGAAAGTGGATTTGAGAGAGGTAACAAGGAAAAGCAGCCTTAAAATCTGGTTCTCAGGCACATGGTACGGCTCTTCCTCTGTAGTACTCCTCCACCGAGGTCACCACTGGTAGCAGCTCCCTGGGGAAGGATCTGGCCCAGCAGCCCCAGTGCTTGCAGATGCCTGAGCTGCTCCTGTCACTGACTCCCTGTCCCAGCTGTCACTGGTGTATCTCAGTTGTCCTTGGGAGCAAGGGAGGAGCAAGTGACATTTAGTGTCACTTTTTATCTGCATTTATCTTATCTTCCAGCTCCTGCTTCACATCTGAACAGACTGTGCCCAAGCTATATGTCCCAGTTGTTTTGAGGTGTCTGGACCAATTTATCTTTTTGTCATTGCTTATTTTTAGCATATCTCTTCCACCTCATCCATGTGCTCTTTGCTGTCAGCCCACACAATTTCTGGTTTGACCCTATCTTTTGCTCTTTGAAACTAGGCCTCATTTTTTCTCAGGGCCGGACTTGGAAGACTTTTCCACAAGCTTTCACATGTATTTTTGCTGCCATTACTTTTAAAAGGTTTGCTACTGCCACATCCATTGCAATACTAATAACTTCACAACTTGCCAAGCCTGACCCAAAACCTGCAACCCTATTTTCTGAATTCTGATCATTTTTTATTCTCTGAGCTTCTCAGTTTTGTGTGTACAAGCCATTTTATGTAAAAAACTACTTCTTGCTGTAAATTGATATAAAAGTACGGCTACCATCTTCAGAAATGACAAAATTTATTGGCATTGATAAGTGTTTTACTCACTTAAACCTCACAAATCATTAAGAATCAGTTTCTGCTGTACAATTTTCCTTCCGGTGTCTCCTGTGATTTATTTAATGGCTTTCCTGAAAGTTCCAAAACTAACAGGGAACAGATTGAACTGACCTGCTCTATTGCATGATCTTACCTTTTAGCACTGCAAAGCTCTTTTTCCCCCAGCCTATCTGGAAACTAGAAGAACGTGGAAACCTTAGAGTGATTTTCAATAAGGTGTGTATAAATTCACAGAACAGTTATTAGTGGAGAGTTTCATTGACATGTTCTGTGACCCATCTCCTATGTTCCTGGCACTATCAAGAAGTTTTTAAAACCAAAAGAATGGAATAATTTTTTTCCCTTAGCTTTGTATCTAGATGAGCTTGTAACATGGAAAAAAGATTAGTGGCTGAAACGTTCGCCCAGTGTGCTTCACTTAAGTAAAGGTCTTGAAGTTAAAAGAGTGTATTTCAGACTTTCAACTGATAAAAAAAATAGTTAACCCAAAGCATATAAGAAAACAAAGTCCCACTAAACACCATAGACAGTTATTCCTTTAAAAGACACTGGTTTTCGCTGTAATATATTAAATAAACAAGAGAATGTCCCAGTAAACTCAGAGGCACTTATTTGCCAACACTTCCTGATCTTGAAGCATCCTCTGCAGCATCAAAGCATAGAGATATTAAATAATGAACTCTGATTTTCATTTATAATTGACAGTTCATATTTATTTCCCTTAAATGGCTTCTGTTCAGTTCAGTACCCAGTGTTCCATCAAAATCATGCCAGAGTAGAAGCTGTGCTTTCACCAAAAGGAGTGAATTTTCAAAGAAGTGATTTTTATGTTGACTGCTTCCTGCAGTCTTTGCTGTGGACATTTCCTGATTTAATAAAGTTTTATTTATCCCCTCACGGTGAAAGGTTTGTGCAGGCTGGAGCACTACAATTATTCTAAATGGAATCTTGAGGCATGTTTATAACAAACTCCCCCGTGTGTGTCTTTTCATTTTAAATGGCTTACGCATGTTAAAACCCTGACATAACAAAATAGCAAAAAAACTTATTAGAAATTATTACTGCAATTGTACACAAAAAACAGTTGCCCACAGCTATGCTGAACTCTCAATTTACATCCAGGTTACTGCAAGGTAATGTCAGATAATATAAATGAATCTAGGATGGAAAATGAATGCCTGAACATACACAGAGACTTTCTATGCACTGTCCCAGCTGGCCTCTAGGGATCAGAGGGATGCAGGAATATTTTAACCTGTGAGGTGTTTTACACTGTGAGGAGTAAAATAAATAAGGAAATGGACCAGGGACCATGTTTTGGCAGTAGGAGCATGGCTGCTGGTACACTCAAGTTCCTGGAAGAAATGATCTGTATAAACATTGCGCAAAGTTATGCTCCCACTCCATGCTTCAGGTCATTGCAGCGTGGGCAGCAGCTGCCCAGTTTACCCTGCTCGAATCAGCTCTTCTGCAGGACAAAACAGCAGCTTGCAGTCCCGCTTTTTGTTTAAATAGTGTGCAAATACACTCTACCAATCACTTTATTAGCCATAGGGCTGTTTTCTATTAGAATTGCCTAAGGTCAAAGCCAAAGTGCAGTGTTAACATGGAGCAGTTTCACCAACAGCAATTTCAGCACAGGGTCCTTCAGACCAAAAATTGAGAAAAAGATATAAAAAAAATTAAAAAATAATAACAATGGAAAACCTACCACTGCCATTACCAGAAGCAAGGTTTCCTGTTCCCCACCAGAGAACAAGGTATTCCCAAGGTGTGCCAAGATTGAGCTCATGGTTTTCTGTAAAGACAAAGGGAAATATTATCCTTCTGCATGTAAAAGAATATTTGCATGTTAAAAGAGGAATCTTTCATATCTTGCAGCCATTTTCCTACATTCTTGGAAGAGCTGGTGCCATTTCTCTTAGCCTGCAGCCTAAAATAGCCTGAGTCAGGAAATGTCATTTTTAACATGCTTTTCCTGTTCAAAGTATCTAAACTAGCTGTATATAACTGGTGGCTGCATTGAAAGCCACCCCCGCTGATACTTTACAGACCAAGCTGTGTTTTGCACTCACTGGAGTCCAAAGCACAGTGATAATAGTGTTGGAGGGCTGTGTGAAGCTGTAAAAGCTAAAGCTGGGGCAGTCACACCCTGCTATCACTCAGGAGTGACTTGCCTTCCCACCATCCTGTTCTTGTGAAAGGCAAAACTGTTCAGCATTCAACCCAGTACAGCAATTGCTGCATTCTAATATTCCCTTTGCCTTGCCCTTTCCAGCATGAACGAAACAGTGCTACATTCCATGTAATTGTAAGCTTTTTATGTTCCCCTACTGTGAGGGCATAGCCTGACACGCTTGAAATGAGGAGCACGTCCGCACATGCAGATCTTATTCCCTTTCTCTTGATTTATTAGCTGCTTCTGAAGCAGAGCTCAATCACAGCAAAGGGTGGACAGAGTCACAGTGGTTGTAAATATATAATAATTCCTACACATATATGATACTATTGATGACACAAGACTCTGCATAGCATCCTTGATCAGACACATCCTTTGATGGCTAGTGTTGTTCATGGTCACATATTCATATTTAAGTGCGCATAAGTTAGGGAGATTTCCTCAAAAATTTTTGCATAGTTCCACAGTTCCCCCTTCAGTATCTCATAATGCTCCTATTAATCTTTGTTCCCTCTTATCAGTTACAAATTCCAGGCCTTACCTCTTCGAGCATATGCTTGTGGTTTTAGTGGCCCATCAGCTAGTGGCTGAAGAGTTTTAGTCTTGGATGCCATGTCCTTTATCACTAGTCCACCCAGTTTATGTTGTGCTTGTTTATCACTTTCTCTGTTGCGTATTATTCCCTTTGAAAGTAAAATGTCCTGCATCAGATAGCCTAAATGAAGGGGGTGCACTCGCATCCTTCCACATGCCCTAGCAAAAGGGATGGAAAATGCACCTCCAAGTGGCTAGGATGAAAAGCAGCTCTTCACAGGTAAGAGGGATTTGCAGTGTTAAACATATATCCAAAAAAGAGCTCTTCCAGTTTTCAGTCCTGTGCGTTGCAGGACAACAAGCACCTGGTCCTAGCAGCTAAATAGCCCAGGAAGCTATTGGATTTCATTTGGTTTTAATCAATCTTGAGATTGCCACTCTGTTGCCCTCAAGGCTTTTAGGCACAAGTTACTTGACCTTATTTTTCTGTCATACCCTGCCCCATTGAGAAAATACTTCTTATGGCTTTCTGTTAAAAGCAAACTATACTTGTATTTAAGCCTTCCCTCTTATGGCAGCAGCTCTCTGATATCGCAAGTATCTCTCTGTAGACCTCTCTATTTGGCGTCAGAGAACGCTCTCTATTTTTCAGGTGATACTGTTTGGTGCTGTGCTGCCTCAGGTGAAATGAAGGTAAGGAATTCTTTTGGAGCTGTCTTTTCCAAGCCTGCTCATTCTCTTGCAATCCAGGAAGGAAGACAGATAACCAAAAGCTCCTATGGAGGGTAGATATGGAGCTTGCCTTGGAGGGAACATTGTAAAGCCTTCCTCAGGTAGTTTTAGAAAAGAGACTATTTTATAGCCTTTCCATAAAACATTCGTTTGTTTCTTCCTCACCAATTACTATGACTAATATGATGATGCCTTTCCTTCCCAAGCACAAACAAAACCCCAAATCACAACAAATTAAAATGTCTGAAAACAAGTAATAACACTGCCAACAATAAACAGCCTTCAGCCCCATAAATTAGGAATTTCAAGCCAATAAACATCTCACTCAATCCATCCTTTTCTCCTGTAAATATAAGTGGGGATCTCATATGATGATTTCTTTTGGAAGCCAGAAGTTTTTCCACCCTTCTTTTTCAGCTAAAAAAAAAAGGGCTCCGATTGCATCAGATATTAACTTTGTGCAGTAACATTACACCACTGTCAGTGGTTCAGTAGACATGAGTTAAGTCACCCACATTTATTTTTAGGGGTAAAAACCAGTGAGTTGACTTATTTATTCTACAGATTTAGAAAAAAGTTCTTTGTTTACTGGTCTAAGGTTTGGCAAAGACATAGCTTGTTCTCTCAGACAAGTATAATTTACATCCCTATTGCTGTCAATGAACAGACATGAGGAGGGTTTCATTTTTCCTCCCATGTCTGTTTGCTGATAAGTTTGAACACACTGCAATTAGAAAAGCTTCTGGAAGCAAACTCTCAGGAAGCAGAAAAGTGTTACCAAGAAAAGTGACTCCAAGCTTCATTAACAAGGCCAATATATGTAGGTTTCTCAGAAATGTCATTTGTCCCTTATACTTTCACACCTATCTTGATCCATTCCAAACACAAGTTCCATTAGCAACTGAACTTTTATTTCCATTTCCTTAACTTTAAATTGATATCATCTAAAAATGCAGATGACTGCAACTTCTTTTTCTCTCCCGTGATGATGTATCCTGTTATTGATGTGCTTTTTCTTTACTATTTGTTTTTAATATAAGTAATTAGAATTGTCATTTCATCAGACATACTCCTTGGTTAATTAGGTTTGCCAACTGTTTCTTAGCTTCATAGTTGGGCCATCCATTTCCCCTTAATGATGACTTCTCTGGATTGTTCTGCAGTGATGAATCTCCTCAAAGTTCTCATTTTGAATGTGCATTTTGTATGTATTTTTCTAGGCCTATTTAGGACAAAATATAGAATATTCTTGACAAGTTCCAGGAATGGACTGAAAAGAGAAGAGCAAATAAAGATTAAACATTTAGTTTGTAATAATAATCTACCCCAGTGCGAAATGAGGTGCAATTAGGTGGCTGACAGTTCTGCAGAAAAGATATGATGGTAGTAACAGGGAGTCAGCAATATCCTCCAGTTTGTAAGAAAGATGTTAGACGGGGACGTGATGCATGAGCTTCAAATGTACAGAGCAGTGAGTGGGAGCCAGTAACAATTTCCATATATGAAAAGGATTTCTATACAGAAAAGGAATAATTTGACCTCTGTGCCCTCTCTAGGCAAGATGCTCATAATATGGGCAGGACATTAAAACATAACGAAATGCAAGAAGCTTCCTGCCTAGCTTGACATGCATGTCGTATAAGGGATGTCTGCACTTTGATGAATGAACATCTGGATGCATGTGTCATTATACTAGAACATAGTTCATACAACTCACATTTCATCTTTACTTCCTTTGTTTCCTAAGTAGTAAAGGGAATAAGCACAATATTCTGCTTTCTTTTGATGCAGAAAGTAGAATTTGAAATACAGTAATTGGTTCCATTGCATCCTCTCAGAGAAATGAAGACTGAGAGAAGAACTGAGGAACAGATTCTGTGAAAAAAACCCAAGTATCTGGATTATAATAAAAAGAGAAACAAATAAAGTCAAGCTTCTAGAAAGGTTAAACTCCATAAGTAGGCAGGAGCTAGTTAATAACTAAATCTCCAGACAGAAAAATGAGAAAGTAGTTTAAATTGCTCAGTGCATACATACATATATATAGACACATATATACAAACAAAACAAAACCAAAGCAATAATCATCTTTCTTTTGACAATGAATATAGCAGATACAAATGATGAACTGCTGGGGGAAAATGAATAAAAATTCCTCCAGGAAATAACTTCATCTTCAAGACAATTTAAAACAGATGCAGCAATGACAGAAAAGCAAGTAGGAAGGGTACTAAAGAGCTGTAAATAAGTTAACATTAACGTGTAGTGAAGAAAATACAGACTGTATCTAAAAAGGGTGATCTGATCTAGAATAGCCCTAGATCTGGTGGCCTGATCTGGGTTTTGGCATCAGCCTCCCACCCCTTCTTCCTCCTCAGCCATCAAATCAGGTCAGTTTTCCCCTCAGCACTATCAAAGCCATTATTCCTCTTCCCAGAATGTACTCCTGCTTGTTACGTCATCTTTCCTTCTAACTGAGTTTAATTACATTTCTTCTTTTTGTTTGTATGTTTACTTCTTACACCTGCAAGATCTGTTGATGCTGATCATTAAAGTTGTGGTTCATTAAGAAGCTCAAATAACTGAGATGCAATTAACTTAAAATTGCATGTACTCCATAACACCAGTTCAGAATTAATTGCTTTCATTACCATTAGTCACCTTTCTACAAAAGCAGTGAGATCCCACAGTGCCTAAGCTAGAACAACAGAATGGTTAACTGAATTCCAGTTTTAAAATCTGAAGCATGGGTAACTGCATCATACTGGAAAACAGAACTGGCCTCTGGTATCTCAATGTAAGTCTCTGAGGGACTGCAAGCAACACATTTATTTTACCGTCCAAACTGAGGGAACAATATCAAGGAGATAATAGGCAATACTTGAGTATCAGTAAGAATTTAGAAATAAGCATGTAGTTTCACATCTTGTAATTGAAGTGCAGAAACCCAAGACTTTTGTTTCAAGCATTTCTGAATTGATATTAAGAATTCCATTCCTCATCACATGCTAGAGGAGACACAACCATCTGAGACACTGGAAGAGTAACTGTTTCAATCTCAGCCTTGCAGAACAGATTGCTCTGGGTTGCAGCTCTGCACCTCCCATTTGATTAACCATGCCACAAGCCAGGTACTCAAGAGCCATTTATAATTACATTACAATGCAATTATATACACAGAGGAAAAGCCAAGTTGGATGGCTGCTTTCTCAGTCTCAGTAACAACCTGTTCTTTTTCATCAATAGATCTTGAAGTGCTCAAGGACTTCAGGAGCTTTCAACTCAACAGTCTCAAGACAAAGTTGAGGTTTTCAAAGAAGTGGAGGCCTGTAAACTTCAAAGGCTTTTCATTTTGTGTAAAGAAAAAAAGGAGATTTTAAAAGTTTAGCAAAAATACTGGTTTTGAACAACTTGGAACTTTTTGTTCAAATGCTTAGCTCAGAGCTCCACACTGCAAATTTCACCCTAAATTCCTATAAATTTCAATCGAACTGTAAGTAAATCCATCTAGAGTATTTTAAGGAGAAATAATTCACAACTTTAAGAACAAGGATATTACCGGTCAAAATGCAGTAAGTATATTCTGTAGCAAATTATCAAACTCTGTTTTGCTCTTCTGCAGCTTCCCTTTTCCATTGAGATATTCATAATACTTAAGTTTTCTGTCTGAAATACATAAAAGACCAATAAATGACTAAAAGCTGATGAGCAAATCACTGGCTCCTCTCTGCTCTGCCAGAGAGTTGATAGGTATCTTTGACACCAACTTTTCTCAAAAACAGTCTCTCTTAAAAGGAGTCTATCAAAACTTGACAACAATTCATTCTTTCTTAATACTTTCTCTGGACATTTATGTTATGGCATCTCTGCCTGCCAACATTATGTTTTATCTGTCTCTCTCCACTGCGGGAGCCAGACTCAGAGCACTGAAGCTGAAAGCTTCTTGTGAAGAGCAGATAACAAAGAGAAGAAGCTGAAGTCCCTCAGAGCAGCCTTCCTGAATGACACATGGCAAAGCAGCATGGGAAGCCTGTATACTAAAGCCAGTTTCTACGCAGGTATCCATATCCCTTAACACACCACCCCTACCTCCAGCTTTTACAGCAATGCTGTGCTTTAGGGGTCAGCCCTCAAGTTCTGCAGGTGGATTCGTGTTTCACAAACTGCTGCCAGCATGGAAGATTTCTAAATGCAGAGCTAAACCAAAAGATATTTCCAAGGTATTGGACTTTAAAATCCTAACAATTATGACAGCAGGCAGCTGGAGCTGTCAGGCACTCAACACTCCCAAAAACCTGGGCTGCTAATTTCCAAGCCAGGAGTCAAACAGCAGCTGTCCATCCACGGCTGAACAGCCAGCCTGCCTCTGTCTTAAGCATTTCTGCACCACCAGTCTCTGCCTGTGCTCATCTAATATACAACATGCACAGCATGTGGTTACTAAGACCATTCCTGATGCCCAGGATTATTTATGCATTGAACTCAGAACGTCTATGGGATTCATTTTCTTTTTTTTCCCTTTTGTTACATCAGTTGTTTAATGGGGACAAGAGCTGCAGGAAGCACTGGCTTTTACTCCTATCTCCTTTTGTAAAGTCTCTCTCTGTCCAGTATCTGCTTCATGTTTATTATGGTAATATTAAGTCATAAGCCTCCTGGTGTAGATAAACAGCCAGAAGCTTATTTGTATTTAGGTGCTTCTCAAGGATTGGGGTGGGAACTACATGGTAGCAGAGCTGCAACAGGAACTACCGACATTACTGCTTGCGAAAGCTCAGTATTTTAGATTACTTTCGTGGCAGTCTATTTCTTCTACTGTCAAGAAATCAGTAGTAAACCTTAAAGCAATTTGCTTTTTAGAGAATGTGGTGGAGAGTGAATTATTAATACTTACAAGTTACCTGTTACATGGACATGAACACACTCAGTAAGAAGTAATATTTGGGCAAATGTGTGGTAATCAATCCTGTGCTGAAGCAAAGCTTGAGTGCAGCTGCTCAAAGGCATACATATTTAAGCCAGTTTCCAGGTCCAACAGGTTGTGATCCTGCTCTTCTCACCTTCCTGGAAGAGACCCATAGGTCTGAAATTACACATTTTAACTATTGGATATGGAGCTGTTTCAAGCCCTATGTCTGTCAGTGAAGTTCATTAAAATGTGTCATTGCTGTGACTCTCACCTAGCTAATGCTGTGCATTGCTTACTGGTGCACAAACACCAATACTGTGTGGTAGACAAAGTTTCACATGCAACCTAAGGCACCTCATGCCTGGTACTCCTCTCCAAGGTACACAGTAAAGCTCTTCACTAGAGGTGGCACTGGTAAACAAAAATATTCCTTAACAAGGCATTTCTGGGTTCGTTCTGGACCAGCACAGCCTTATTCATGTTTCATGATGACTTCATTGATGCTGTCTGCCTGGATTTGTGTTCTTTGATTTAATGCATGTGGACATGAGCCCCATTGCTGGTACAGCAGTGCAGAGCAGCTAGCAGAGGAAAGCCTCCAGGTACACAGCTAGTTGGCACCAGCAAAGGCCTGGCTCTTCACTTAGCAGATGTCACTTTGTATTAGTTGATTGTCAGAGACCATGATTCTTATTTTTTATCCCTGACAACCCCACTCCTATTATGGTTTGTGTGGTCTCTGCAGAGAGGTTTGTCCTTGTTTTCATTCATGTCTGCATGAAACATTCGTAAGTACAGCATCATGTTTAGTTCTGCTTTTAGCTGATCCCAATTTTCACATCAGTCAGTGCTGCTACAGTACCATCTCAAACCATTCAGACATCACTCACTACAGAAACTGTGGCTACAAGGTCATATTTCTTCAAGTAAAGATAGGGAAACAATAAAATAAATTTAAGCCTTTTGATTAAGCCTTCCAAACATGGGTGGTTGTTGCAGGGGGTTTTTCTGTGGGGTTGGATTTTTATTTATTTATTTGTTTGTTTGTTTGTATACATATATTTTTGCTTGTTTCATAGAATGGTTTGTGTTGGTAGGAAAAGAATTTGAGGATCATCTGGTTCCAATCCCTCTACCACAGGCAGGGACACTTTCCACTAGACCAGGCTACTCCAAGACCCCTTCAACCTGGCCTTGTACACTGCCAAGGATGAGGCAGTCACAGCTTCTCTGGGCACCCTGTGCCAGAGCCTCACCAACCTCATAATGAAGAAGTTTGTTTTTCACTTCTGCACCAGGGTCCGTATTTGAGTTCCTCAGAGGGAAGTCCACCTTCCTTCCCCACATTTCCTTGCTCAGGTGCCACCTACCAGATACTATCTTTATTTTGTGCATTTTCTTGCTGCTCCTGCCGGCATCCATATGCAGCCTGTGCTGCACTGACAGGAGGGAAAAGCACATCTCTATTGGTAAATTTTCAGTTTCTCTAAAAAAAAAAAAAATAAACCAAACAAAAAAACACCCACCCAAAAAAACCCCAAAAAACAAGGGGGCTGTTTTACGCATCAGCCTCTGTACCTCCTTTTCATTGACACGAGCAGGCTACTTCATCCAAGTCTTCATACTGACATGAAAATGCAGCTCAGAAAGCCCTGAAGCTGTTTTAAACCGCAGCATTAAGTAGCAATATAAAAAGTCATTGCATCAATAGCTTCATTTTTAAATCAGCTCTGGGAGGGGGTGAGAGAAGGGAGAGCAGCAAGGGTATGTGGTAATTAGATTCTCTCCCTCATCAGAATTGCATTACCAACAAATCAGCGAAGACGACTGGCTTCTTTTTAGTTTCCTTGAATTTAACCATTGTCTAAGAGCCTTGTAACAACAGAGTTGCAGTATGATTCACCCAGAGCTACTAACTACAGTATTTCAACACCACGCTGCATGTGGTTGGCCCTGTATGGTCAACCACAGCCTTCTCATGCTCAGAAATAACACCCCTGCCAGACACAGAAGAAAGGAACAGAGTTACAGGTCTGAACAAGGTAGGGTAATCTGTAATTATGGACATTGACCAAAAAAACCCACAGAAGGCTTTGTGTTAAGGAATAACTGGCACACACGAGCCCAATGAACCAACTTAACTTTTCCTGAGGATGTTGCCTCGCTCCTTGGTCTTTGTTCTTCATGTCCTGTCTTTTCACGGTTGTTAAAAAGCTGTCAGTTTTAGTTTTGTAAATGTCTCATATCAATTCCTGTCTCCTAGGCACAGCAGATCAGCACTTTCAGATCCCCAGACTATGAACCTTTTAGCTCTGGCAGACCATACATGTATTTCTTTAGTTTGGAAGAAGAGAGCATGTTTGCCTCAGATATACTTATATGCTGCACATTTACCCACAAAAGTGGTGATTTGCAAATGACCTAAGCATTACCTTACATATGAATTGGGACCAGGATCTTCGTACTGCAAATAGATAGACTGAGGCAGTGTAGAGAGAAATCTGCTCTACCATCTGCACATAGAAACAAAACAGATCAACACCAGCAACCCACATACACACAAAAGGACTACAAAGGCTCTCCCATTTACCTTAATTAAAGTTAGTGCAGACTCCTTCAATGAAATTAGTCTGATCAGGGCTTATCAGTGAACCAGTACTAAAATCTTGTGCTGTTGAAGTTGAGCTGTTTGTTACACAACACTCTGGATCACAAGGCAGTTATCTGCGTAATAACACACCACGTGCATTACTATGGAATTCCAGATGTTACCAGAAGATAACAGCTCACAATTCAGAAGCAGCTAATTGATGCAATTCCCTTTGATGCACTTGATTAAACGCAAAGCAGTCAGATGAGTTGTCAGGAAAAATAAGTCCCTTCCTCCACTGCTAAGCTCAAGCCCAATGCTTTGCAAAGCTTTACAGCTACCACAGATAAGTTACTATCAGGCAGAAAGATTGCCTTTGCACTGAAATGCAGTAACCCTGGACAGAAGAAAAAGAAATTCTGCCCTCAGAACAAGAGAAGCAATGTACACCATTGCCTTGGCTACAGTCCATCCAGGAGACAGGGTTGGAGCAGCACATGGAGCTGCATAGCTCAGAGGATGTTCTAGGTGCCTGGGACTGAGCTTAAATTAGCTGGCAGTGGGGTTTGAGCCCCAGAGGAGGCTGCTCAGGGTGATGAGGGCATCAGTGAGCTTGGGGCCCTGGATACCTCCTGCAGCTCCAAGAAGCCTGTGAGGCGGGTGGTAGAATTGTGGGCTGGTGGCAGAGACTTGGTGGTAAAGTGCAGTGAGCTGGACCTGTTGTTAGGCAGAAGGGGTTAGGGCTATGCTCTGGTGGTCAGAGGGTTTTTGGGTTTGCCTTAAAGCTGAGGAGACAGGTCTGTGACTTTTGTTTGTATTTAGCCAGGCTAACTCAGAAAAGTAGCTCTCCAAAGCTAAGGGTGGCATCAGTGACTGCTTGAACCCAGGCAATGTCTGGACTCACACAAGGCCTTTGCTTAAAACTGGCAGCTATTTTCTGATACCCAGAGTCCTCTAGATACTGAGAAGCAAAACTGCTTTATTTTGTACAAAAACGAAATTCCTATTTAGCTTACAAAAGATTGCATCTCTTATAGGATATTTGCCATTGAGCTTCCGAACTGTGGAATGCTGCGCCTTAGGTGGTACCTCAGCCTGACCTCACTTACCTTGGTGACTGCAGCATCTCAATTCTGGAGAGAAGTTACATTTGCAGGGATGCTACCCCACAGCAGGTGGGTAAATCATGCCAGTATACAGCTTTTTGCAGTGGGCCTTTTATGTAAATCTGCCTTTAAATGTCTCTTTGCTCTTTGGGAGTGGGAAGAAACAGAGGGAAGGTAAAACTCATTTGGGCTTAATGCCATGTTTTATATAAATGGGTGAAAGAAAAACAATTGACAAGCAGCCTGTATTCTGGAGCTGAATAAGGAGAATGGGAGCAGCACAAAAGTAGCATTTTGAGTCTGGCAGAAACCCTTGATTGGGAAAGTCTTGTCTTTTATCTACCTGAATTGAACAGCTTACTGTGAATACTACCATATTTGACTGCCCTCTGTATACCCTGTTCCTCACACCCTGAAGATCACACATGGTGTTCATGACTTCTCATGGAGCACTGTGTGCTTAAGCACAGGAAGTAACACATGCTGTGCATGCCATGATGGACAGCAAGCCTTAGAGAGGGACTGACCTGAGCTTGCAGGCAGAATAAATAAAGCTGCCTTTTTGCATGGCTATTTCTCGTAACTGCTTTAAGAGAACGAATGTAAAAGGAGACAATCATCAGGGCCATCTTCTGTCTGGGTTAGCAGCCCCTCTTCTGCCATTGGACTGTCTGGAGTTGGCAGGGGGAAGCAGCACCTAGTATTGCTCATTTCTGGTATGCATGCCATCATATTACAAAAAACACTTTAACACCATGATGGACTAAAAGAACCCCACATCTTCTGCCTTATAAAGTTTACATTAACAAAAATAGCAAATAAGCCATCTTCTACGATGTGTTTGTACAATGCTTAGCTTGTTCAAGTTGTAAGCTCGGCAGAGGTCCCTAAGCACTGTGCTAAGTGAACAAGAAACACTGACCTCAAAGAAATCAGTGTCCTGTATTACAGCTGAAGGGGAGAAAACTATTCATACTCTCTGTGCACTCTCAGGGGGGTGGCTTTGCATCATGACCAGTGATTCCTGCACTAGCAAGTCAGGGATGAAATCACAACCATTAAATTTCTGTAAGGAAAGTGGCAGGGGAGAACACTGTCACTTAAAATGAGACTAACTTACAGGATTTTTCCCTGGAAATGACTATCATTTGCCATTGTGCTCTGATAAGGCTGGCAATGGAGAGAAGTGGCAGGCAGTTTTGGCACCAACTGGACCCTCCCAAACATTCTCCCTGTTATTGAGCTGCTGAGCAAGGACTCAGCAGGCGCTGATCCTATAACTAAGCCAAATCAGTTCCTACAGTCCTCATTTACTAAATCCCATCTGTTTCCTTCCATCCTGCCCTCTGGGCTTGGTTCCATTATGGTTTTGCTCTGTTTGCCCAAGCAGAACACCCAGCTAAGGGTCTCCTTCCTTTCCTACCTGCAGTCAGAAGCAGTCGAGCAAGGTTAACCAGCATTGCTCCAGCTACCCCTGTAGTATTCCTCAGCTCAGTCCCAGATCTCCTTGGTATGGGATGGTCTGTCTCCAGCAGGATCTGTTTTCACAGCAGGCCTTATTTATCAGCGTATCAGACTTCATGGTGTCTAAGACAGCCTAGTTTGGGGTTTGAGGTAATGCTGTTGCCACTAGCTTGGAGAAAATGCAAGAACATCTTTATATTATTTCAGTCACCCCTTCCTTTCCTCATCTCCTCACCCCCTGCCCATGTATCTTCACCCTCATTTAGAGTACACAGCTTTACACTCTATGTAGCAGCAACAGGAAAAAGATAGAGACTCTCCATTAAAACATTATCCTTGACTTCTCTGCGGACATTTTCTGTCTCTCAGTGGTTCTGGACTGAGTGACTAAGGATTGCACCATTACTCTTTACTGCTTAATGAATACTGAAATAGTGACTGGAAAAGAAAGAGCATGTTTATTTTGTGACATAAACAGAACAAAAATATTTTCCACTGCAAACAGTCCTGTAAGTGTTCAGTGTCACTCTGGAAGTACTTCAGTTATGTCGCAATCTTCGAACTAAAATAAGAACTAGCAGTCTTGTGGCTGATAAAAGCTGGGCCATTATTTTAAAGATAAGAATGTTTAATGTCCAATAACAAATCGCATGATGAATGTCCAAATGAACAGGGTTTCTTTTCAATGCTATATTCTGAGAACCACAGAAATTAATGGTCATTTTGACTCCAGAGTCAGCCAGGCAATTCCGGTGACACATTCTTACAAAGTATATGCTTGTTTATTCAAAACAGCCCCAAAACTTAAAATGTCCAGAAACATGCAGAAGTTTCTGGTCACTGCTTTGAACTCTATTCACCTTCACTTCACCAGTGCTACATCAAAAGGAATGTGGAGTTTATGTTTGCATTTAATTCTGAGCACATCCAAAGTAGCTTACCTTTTCAGAAAGGAAGGATGGGAAAACGAGCAAGAAGGCATGGATAAAGGACTTTTCATTTCCATGGGGAAAAAAAAAGTAATGAAATCTAGTGCATGCATTAGATTTCATCACACTTAGGAGACAGTTGGAGAGCATACTGTACCTCCTCTTACAGGCACAGCCATTTCATGCCTTTGCAAGGCTCAAAAATGCAAATGCTTTTTGTAACCAGATCACAGACAAGGTGGGTGGAAGAAACATTTTGATGGACAAATATTTCTTGGCCAACACCTTCTGCTGACAAAGGGCAGAACTGCCAGCAGGGAAAAGAGCAGGCAGGAGCAGGAAGCAGCAGTGGTAACCTGCCCTGTACCCAACCAGCCATTTGTTGTACCCACAGCTTTGAACACAAGAATCAGTTTTGAGGAGCTTTGTTCCTGCACTGCTTCCTCCCAGCAGTGAAAGCAGAAAATTGGTGGCACGTTGAAGCTGGTGATAAGTGATTTTGTTGATTAATAATGAGAAACAATATCTGATGGATGTTGTTCCTCTACAATTACAACAGAGTAAATAACAGTGCTTCCATTGGGATAACTATGGAAGATAGAGAAAACTATGAACTATTCATTAGTCCTTGATATTACAGCCAAACCACTTTCTGCCATGAGATATGACTGGCATATAGCCATGTGAATAACTGGGTGATTCTTCTTTCCAGAATGTAAACTCATCCTGAAAATAATGGGATTTCCCAAGCATAAAGGTAAGGCAGCAGTCAGGTGAGGCTTGAAGAGAAGACACCTAGATGGTTTGGGGGTTATTTGATTTCTCTTTCTACCAAACAGGAGTGAAGTAGATGTAGGGTAACACCAACCAAGAGAAAATTGTCTTGCAGAGACAGAAGTGAGCTGGCAAGGGCTGTGTGCAGCCAAGGTCTGATCAGGTTAGGCTTTAAGCCCTGCTATGGGAGCTGGACCTTTTATCCAGGAGTGGGTCCACAACCCCTCTCATTAGAACGCACCCAGGATGATACTTTTGATATAAACTCCAAGAAATGTGCCACTCCTTGAACACTGTGCTATCTTGATTTATAGTATTGTTAACAAACACTTTGAATACAGGTTAAAATCACTCAGACGAAAAATAGCGTTGTCTGGTTCAAGTACAGGCAAACTGATAATCAAAGGAATTTTTAGGATCAGAGAAATTACTTTTATGGGAAAAATTGTTTGAGAAAACACTGATAACTGAGATGCTTGAGACAGGACCTTGCTGGCTGTGTGACTGCAGAAAAACACCAGTTATGGTGATGGTCTGACAACGCCATATTTCCATTTCTGAAAGTCACCATGGATTCAGCACAGCAGCATTTTACCCAGAATTTTACTTATTCATAAGCAGGAGTCAGTGATTGGAAGTTTTGCAAAATATTTTGAGAGATTAGGAATAAGCCTTCACTCTTCTTCTACCAAAACTTCTGCAAAGCAGCTCTGCAATTTTAACAGATAGGATCAGTAAGTTTGATGCTGTTCATCAGCTTTTTACCTGTACCACCACAAAAGACAAAATTACACCTGTGTAATTTCAGCAACATTTTAAAAGATCCCCAAAGAAAAGTTCTAGTACTCAAAATGCATGTTTTATCTGTTTTACAAAAGGCTAAAACAGTCTCCCTTCTATGTTTCATCAGATATTTCTTCTGTTTTTAACCCAAGACTAAAGATACTGCTTTCTTAATACTCATGTTACAGTTCCAAGGCAAATTCCTCCTAACTGCATTCTGAAGGATGTATCTTTAGGAAACAAAAAATTAACATACTATTTACCCATCAATACTGTAGCAATGCAAAACAGCAGCTTGCTTCCCCTTCCAACATGTCAAGAGGCAGGTTGTCCTACCTGGGCTGCGCTGGGACATTATCTGTAATGAAAAGCTTTCAACTGCTGGGCAGACAAAATGCCTTCTGCCAGCCAGCTGTTATTTACCATCATCTGAGTCTAATTCACTCCTCCCCTTCCCTCCCATGCAGAACAACTGTCTGCTGTTTTGCTGGTTGCAGCAGCATTAATTGAGCTGGTTTCCCAGTAAAGCCGCTGTCATTCAGTAAGTGCCACCCCACCACAACTACTGGGTTCAACCAGGTATTTCCAGATAAGCCACCATTGCACTACCCTCCCTTGAGCAGTTTTTATTCCAACTGATCCATAACATGCAGAGTAACATGCTTTAGGAGTTGTTTTCTCTGACCTGCCTCCTGGGAGAAGTTTAACTATGTGGTACCACCAGGCAGGGTTGTGTATTTGTAGATGGAGTACTGCTGTCTGGGCCCCTTTTGCAGGGATGTGTTGTGATCCAGGTGTGTACTGCAGACACCATGTTAATAATCCATCAGAAGCGCGGGGTCAGTGTCCAGGCGTGCCTTTTCACTTAACAGACACTCTTAACCACTGCTAACCTCTGCTGGCCATAATAGAGTATCACCGTTCCTTGCAATAAAAGTAAATACAGAGTATGGCAACTAATAACATTTTGTTAGTCAGGAGCTCAGAGGCCCTTTCAGAAGTATAACAATACTGACAGAATAAAGCAAGAACAGAAGAGTTCCCACTACGAACTTCTCATTAAGAAACCAATCCACATACCTCAATCAATATTACTGCTACCCTTGCCTTTGGATGAAAGATATTTAGGGGAGAATTTTAGGGTGGAAACATACCATGATGAACCTCTGTCAAATCTTGCTGGTAGACTAAAATCCTTCAAATGGATGGGAAAAAAAATCAGAGTGTGGGCTAGGCTCTCATCTTGCATGGCCATGTACTCTGAACATGCCTCTCGATTTTCACCTCAGTTTTCACTGACTGTTAATTTTTATGCCTTCAAAGTTTCTCTTTCTCTACACTCTCAATGCAAACACCATTAAACATCTTCAAGCAACCACATTATTCTGAACACTAGCATTTTTGTGGAAAATTAATGAAAGGTCGGATTTTTAAAACAAAGTGGAATGAGATAACCGAATGTTATCAAAATAAAACAAGATTCCAACAGCAACCTAGGCTTTTTTGAGCTTCTGAAACAGTTTAATCTGCTCATCTTTAGCCACAAGCAGACACACATTTCCCAAATACCAAACCTGAGCTGTAGAAAGCTGTAGTGAATGTGTCAGGCTGCAACAGACTGCAGTTGAAACCTTCAGTGTGGGTGCTGGCTGGAGCAGGGGAAGCCAGCAGAAATTTTGGCATTGATTTTAATAGAATTGGGCTGTTGACTTTAACGTTTCTACTTCATGGCCTCTGACATGTTCCCTGGTGAGGCTGAGACGCAAGGGACAGAATGCTGATGTCCTGGGCTGGTGTTTGCTTCCCTGCAGAATTGCAAATGGGGAGCAGTTACCTATTGCTGTGAAAAAAGATGGAGAAAACTAATAAAGAGAGGCCAAAGGCTGCAGTGAATCTAGTCAGAAGGGAAAATCCACTAACAGATGAGTAACTGGCTTGCTCAACATGAAATTTATTCTTATACTCTTTTGTTTTACAGCAGGAAATTGGTAGCTCACTGCTTGCATGCAAGGCAGCTCCTGGTAGAATTGCTAGGAAATGGGATAAGAACTATGAGCAGAATGATCAGTTTCTGCATACACATCCACCACATATGGGATGAAAGTATTCCCCACAAGCATTTGTATGCAGTAGAAATAGGGGAGAGAGAGAGAGGGCAAAGGCTTTCAATTAATTGTCTCCATTTCCTTTCCCACATCCCCATTGCGTTTGTTTCCTTTCCCGATCCTCATGTCTTTTCTGGCATGAGAAAGTCAGCAGATGCCGCACAAGCATCCCTAGATCCCTTCTGTGCATTGCACACAACTGATTTTTCTTATCTTCTACACTGCAGAGAGCTGCCCTGAGTTAAACCTGTTGCACAGAGGCTGTAAAGAGTCATTTTTAAGACTGGCAAAGAGAAGTGGCAAAGGATACATTTGCAGAGAAATAGAAGCTCATTATTGCCAAGTATGCTCATAACGCTCTTACCTACAAAAATTTCCAGGATGTGAACCTACAGAGGTAGTCCCAAGACCTGAAAATCATTCCATCCTGCCATGACACATGTAAAAAATATGTACAGCCATTCCCTAGCAGGCTCCAACAAAATGCGAATCCAGTATCCCCACATCTTCTACAGAAAAACACAAATTTAAGCATGTCAATAAATTAATGAAAGACTTTGGCAGTACAGAATGAAAATGTACAGTTGGTAACAAGTAAAGTATTTTAAAATATTGCAGAAGTAATATTTTTCAGGACTTTCATCTCTCAAAAATCATTTAGGAATAAGAATCCAAGTAACCTTCAGTGAGACTTTAAGGTAAAAGTTCAGAAGTTCATTTGTGTTTGATTCAAAATGGTTTAAGCATCTGAGAATAGATGAGGTTACGATGATACAGGACTATAATGGAATTGATGTACCAAAGGATGTGAACAGACATCAGTATTTTTTAAAAAATCCCCAACCATTAATATCCTACTTCCATCTTTGAAAGAACAGTGTTTTCTGGAGCAATCCTGCTAATTTCACTTGCTTTAAAGCAAAAACTGAAATCAACAGCATTGTTTTGGGCCAGCTTTTGGGGGTTCATCATCCAGCTTCACCAACAAAGCCGTTTTGTAAAGGACGCAGATTGTGAAGCATCAGAGCAACACGATTGTGCCTAGGAAAAAAGCAAGGAAAGAGCATTTGCAGATGCTCAAAACTGAGCAGTGCTGTGAATTGTGCTGTATTACTAAAAAGCTTACACAACAGCTGACCAGCTGCCGATGTTAAACCCCAACTACCAGCACCAAATAATTTTTAAAATAGAATCCATTAGAAGATAGCAAATTAAGTGGAAATCCTTGAATATACTACCCAGAGCTTCTGCAGAGAGAATCTGAGGCCTGAAGAAAACATGTGTTGAACCTGAGAGCCAAAGTCCTACAGGTTGCAAAAGGCTCAAGAACAATCATAGAAATCATTTCCACATTATAAAATTTTGGGGAGCAGTGGGAAGAAAAATGTTGACTTCAGAATGGCAAAATAACTAAGCATAAGAAAATGACTCATGGGCCAAATCCTGCACAGGTCAATGACAGCGCATCACCCTGTGTCCTCAGTTACTGACACTACCCAGTATAAAATTATCTCTGTCCTCTGAGAGTAGTAGCACAGATTTATTTGTGGGGTTTTATGCCCATGGTCTAAAGCCATGACAATTGACCTTTTTGGTGTCTTGGTGCCAAACAATCTTTTGCAAGTTTTGTATTTTTTGCTGTCTAGGGCCAACCTTAATCCCCTTCAGTGCCTGATCAGACACAACGTTGTTGAGAAGTAGAGAGGAACTGACACGACCAAGAACCTGGCAGGTGATGGGTACCTTCCCAAAGCTGACTGGCATCCCAGAGCTGCGCGTCCAATCATTCTGCTCCCTTACTGTGAGATTAATATAGGAGGACCTGAAGATGAATGAACTGGAGGCCAGGAGATGCCAGGGATGACATCAGGGATTCCAAGGGCCCTCTGAGCCCTATGTGGCTGTTTCTGTGACACTCATTACACAGAAACACCTCCCCAGACATTAAAGCAAGCTGTAAAGAAACATGATTTTTTTCTACCTGGAGTGGGAAATGTGATAGAGAGAGTCCTCAGGTACTGGGAGGAATTTCCAACATGCTTTGCAAACCCCGTTGCCTGTCTGCTGTATTTATTCCTTCCTGTGCTTACCTCCTTGTACAAACAAGCATTTTCATGTGGTGACAGCCACTAAGTGACTGTCCATGTGAAGGGAAAATACCACTTCATTTGGGAGGTGCAGAATCTGCCTGGGAACAGAACAATAAAGTGTTGGAAAGATTTAGAAGATGACGCAGAGATTTCATGCCTGGGCAATTATCATCTGAAAAATACATTCAGGTATCATTTTCATACATTGTCAAATTACAACAGATAAACAGACCACCTAAAGAGAAAGACCTTTCAATTCACAAAATAGGTTTGCCTCCAGGGAGGATCAGCCAGCTGGTATTTTGTATTTCTAGCACATTTGTTACTAATGTTTTTCTTTGAAGCTTTCACTCTTCTGTTGTCAACAAAATTACTGTCACTGTTCTTTACATGTTAACATACCTCCTGCAGATCCATCCTGCACAGACAAAAGCAACTGTCACACTTGAAATGACTGCCCTTGCAAAAGGGGTCCCACAGGACATTTCTATCTGACTGGAAAGTAACACTTTAAGCAGTGTGGATACAGCTTAGTTGCCCATAATTAGGTAAACTGGTAGTTTTTTCAAAATGCTGACATGAAACAGCCTTTCATATTTTAATAAGCAGGTGCAAAAAGAAAGAATTAGAACTTACCATTTTACTGGGATACATTAAAACGTGTGTTGCAGAGGATGCATGAATCAGTCATAAGGCTTGAAATTTACAGCTTTCGAAATTCATTTCCAAGGCAGTTGAAAAGGAGATCCTCATGCCTGGCTTTGGGTGCCTGAAGTCTGCTATATGCCTTTTTCTCCTCTCATTGTCCTAGTAGTTCCTAAAGATCTCTATCCACTGTCTTTCTCTATACTCTGTAAACCTCTTGTAAGAAGGATTGCCATCTTATTCAGTGCCACAGATCCTATGCCATAGATTCAGATATTAAGTATTTTGCTAATGCAAGTGCTAAACAATAATAAAGGCTGGTTTCTTTGATACAAAGTAAGCCTGGGGATCTGAAAAACAGAGAATAATGTAATACTCCTGCTTTCTCTTTCCATGTGAATTGGCTGAATCTTAGTGAATGCTGGATCAATTTTCAGCCGCTTCAAATGAGTAGGATGAGAATCTGTGGTCTGTTGTTTCTAGGTGGTGGTAGCTGTTAGAAAAAGTATTCTCTCATCTGTTCTTGGCTAAATATGATAACTTATGCCTGAAAGGCTTCAGCAAAGATGCACAGCATGAACAGATTGTCTTTGTTGTTTCAAAAAGACACTGGAGAAATCAAACGTCAGTTGATACACCAGCTTATAAGAAGTACTTAGAAGTAATTTTCTGTACTGTTTTGCTTTTATCGGGGGTACAGAAGTACTGAGAGGAAATTAGGAGAAGCTATCAGGACAGGCTGTGTTTGTGCCTTTTAAGACAAAAGACATATTGATTTCAACAAAGAACTCATCATGTTGAGAAGGATTTGTGTGCTGAATCAACAGGTCTGATGTGATAACTAGATTTCCAAAGCTGACAGATGCCTAGAGATGTAGGAAAGAAGTTTGCGTAATTCACAGCAACATCCCTGAGCTTTTAAAGTGGATCCCTAAAGGCTGTGGGGGAGAATAAAGCAAGATAACCTTTGTAATAAAATGCAAAACAATTTGTTTTGCATTCAAATTTTGCAACAATTTGTCTTCACTCTCTTCATCTTCTCCCATAAGTTATTTAGGAACCTTCTCAACACATTACTGCAGAAATGGGCTTCAAATACATGCTACTTTTGAACCCAAAAGATTAACTTGCTTTGGTTCAGTGTGTAAAAGCAACCTGCTCAAAAAAAGGTGAAGAAAATGCATTGTAATTTGAAATAGAAGCTTGCCTTCTCCTTTGCAACTTCCAATTTATTCATTAGCAATTTTCCGTCTCATAGGTCTCATTTTTATACCCTTAGTTTTAACCACAAGGCAAGGGGCTGTTTGCTAAATGTGTTAATAATGTAAGAGTCACTTTCAGTCTCGCATTTCCTAAATGGTAAAATTCTTGGAAATTAATAGAACATCAGTGACTAATAACTGCTGAGAAACACATGGATCTGCTTGAGGTATAACCACAGCCCACTCTTGATAAAGCTTATCAGCTTTCCTTGGGTACAACCACCTGCTGAAACCAATTTGGAGGGTAGGATTTAGCATAAAAGGTCACTTTTTCTGCTTTTTCTCCCTTAAGAAACTTCTTACACCCATGTAAGAGTAACTGTGCACAACAGAAAGCAGAATGGCATAAACATTAAGTTTCCTGGAGAGTTTGCTCCTAAAACTAAGCATGAAAGGTGAGACAAGAAGTATCTCAAGAGGTCCTGTATTCCTGTGGGAAGTCTGGTGGTTTTGGGGTTTTTTTTTTAGCATATTCTGAAGCTCTGGAGATCCCAAAAGCAACTGGCTGCATCGCACAGTCACAAAACCATTAAGGTTGGAAGTGATCTCTGGAGATCATCTAGTCTTACCTGATTGCCAAGCCAGGGCCACCTAGAAACTGTTACACAGGAACTCACCCAGATGGGTTTCAAAAGTCTCCAGAGAGAGCCACAGCATTCAGCTGTGAAGCAGCCGATGTCCTTTGCAAATATGGAACTTGTGCACTGTTCCCGGGTCAGTATACCTTTGTGAAATGACCTAAGTAGCTCCCCATCACAGCATAACCTAGATTTAGTCATGGATTAACACATTCTGGCCATTAAAAGCTTTGCATTCACAGGCTGCCCTCACGACTTTCCAGGTACCTCTTGTTTCTCAATTGCCTTTTAATCATTTGTCCTTCACACTTAAAGGAATTTTGATATTTTAAAGCAAAGATGCACTGGGAAGTCTTAAGCAGCCAAACAATTGCATAAAAACTCCAAACTGAAGTAGCCATAAGCTAGAAGAGAACTGAGGAACAGGCTTATCTACGTAAGCCTTGTGCTTACTCATTTCTATGTACGTGCTTAATGGCCTCTGCTGGTGACAATGCTGACCCTGAACCACAGGTTTGCACCAGCACAGCTGCTCTGAGGTTGTTCTAGAGGGAACCAATTTCACAACAAGCCTTAATCTGAAGGAGGGTGCCTCAGATTAAGGTGAGTCACAATGTTTTCTTTAACCCCCTCATATACATGCTTATCATTGCTGAGAATGATCTTAAAACTTGTTGAGGACTGATGAGGTGTGAAGCAGTGACCTCAAGGAAACAGTATTCGTAACCTTGACCATTCAGTGAATTGCCATTTATTTTCATTTCTGTTTCAGCTCTGCCACATGTGACAGTTTCTGCCACGTTCTGGAGTACTGAATGCACTGAAAAATATCTGAAGAAAATACAGCTGTGCTAAAAAAGGCAACCTTACTATGGGCTTTATCTCTTTGGATGTAAACTAAGAGTTTAAAAATCTCTTCATCTCCTTACTCCCTCTCTTGCTCTTATTTTCCCTTCAGCACACTCCCTTCCAATGTGTTTCTCCCTGAGTCTTTGTCTCAGGTCAGTTTCCACAGTCTTTCTCCCTGAACTGAAGCTCCTCTACTTTTGTCATCAGACATAACTTTCTCAGCATCCCTACACTTTCATTTCCCTTTCTGAGAACTCAACAGACTCAGATCAACATGCTGGTGTCGGATGTGTTGTCCGAACAATGTTTCAGCTACACATCCATAGCTGCATTGGCTGAGCCATGATCAAAAGATGTGGCAAGAGGTAGCAAAGGCAGACTAGAAGGCACAGGAGTTTGCCTTGAAGGTGGGTACAGTTAAGCTATCTTATCTATGCCAAGGGCTCTTTTTTGATAATTGCTTGGCAGACTCTTCTGATCTGGTAGAAGACATTATTTCTAAGGCAAAACATTTTCAGTCATTGCGTCCTCCAAGAAGAGAGGGAGGAAAGCCAACTGAAATTCAGTTTCTCATACTGAGGAAGGAAATGAATTCACAATTTCTTATTTACAAGTGAATTCCTTACCACAATCTGTGGGGCTGCAGGCTCAATGCCATTAGGACCCAGCAGACAAACTGGAGCTCTCCCACAGGTCCTCTTGGAGAACAAATTCTGAGCTGAGGTCACCTGGGTCATCCAGTGGAATGGATCAGATTTACAAAGCCTGTATTTCTCCCACGCAGTCTAAAACAAATTGACTCATCCCAAAGCTGAAGCTTTAACGTGAGCACTAGCTTCATACAGGAGCCATTCTCTAAATTTCATAGGCTGAATTGAGCCACTTATTTAGCCATTGCTCTGTCCTGTACTTCTATGGACATATTTCATATTTTGTTCTGCTCCTGTCCTCAGCTGCTGCCAGCAGGTTAAACATTATTGATATTCTCAGGAGTGTCAGACTGTTAGTGCTTTGACCATGAAAGTAAATAAGGTTGAAAAAGATCCCACTGGTCAACAATCTGTTACTCTGTCTACCACAAACACCAAAAGCTGTCAGAAAATGGTGAGAACAAGTATTTTGTGACACTTCTTCCATCATCCAGTAAATTCTTAGCTGAGTCACACCTTGGTTGTGTAATGTCACCTATTAAAGATGTTGAAAATGCTAAAACAAGTACTAGCAATTCTGGAGGGCCTGGAAGGTTTTTCCAGGTAACTTAAATCAATATATTTAGACTTCTCTGGAAAAGGAAATGTGTTCTTTTCTCCTAGCTTGAAGGATAGCACTAAACATTCAGTCATTTAATTTTAGACCAATAGATCTTCTCTGTGGCTAGGTTTTTGGTTCTGGTTAATTTGTTTTCATGCAGTATGGCTGAAAGGTGTACAGGGTGCCCTTGCCAGAGATGCAGTGTAACCTTTATGCAGTTCCAGAGAAATTAATAATAATTTTGAGGTTTTTTTAATATATAGTCATCTTCAGTACATATGTACAACATGCACATACATGCATATATGTTTCTAAACTGAGACTGATGGAGAAATATACTCAGATGCATGCCTGCTCTCCTGGCTATAAATATTGCTAGATGCAGACAAGTTTCTCTGAAAATAAGGTTACACATCAGCATGCTGACTAGTTTGAAATGACCAAGCCCTACTTCTCAGGGCTGCTTTGCAACCTGCTTCAGAACAAGTTTTTTTCATGTTATCTTGAAATCCTCAAAATGCTTTTTTTTAAAGTAAACATTGGCAATATCCTCCTTTGAAACAAATTGCAATCTGAGCTGAAAGACAGCTGCCCTGCCAAGACAGCCTTGACAGCAGGGAGATCACCTTCCTGGGAGATTATAAAACACAGGCTTAGTTAGAAAGACCTCCTGTTCTCTCTAGAGAATGAGAAGGGTGACTGCATGACTGGGAGAAATCACACAGAAACTGTGTGGGCTTGGCTTAGGTCAGAGAATTCCTGAGATGGGACCTGGCATGGTCTGTAAGAGGGGGACATGGGGACTACACAGCTCAGTTAAACATTGTACCAGTGAAGCAGGGAGAATACAGCCTCCAGATGGACAACTTCCTTTTATCACTTTGCCCTCAATCTGCTTCTGAACTTTGTTTCATGAAAAGCCAAACATTTCTCCAACTCTTCTGAAAGGCTGCCCTTTCTGATTGACACAGGCACAGGTTTCTCATGGAAACTGCATAATTAACATAAGCCTCTGAAAGATATTTCTTCTCCTTTCACCACAGTCAAGATTCATGAGTACACCACACTGATGACCTGGACAGGTAACTTTTCAGGGTAACATACCTATTCAGGCTCTAATCAGACCTAACCTTTCCCCTTGTACTGAGATTGCAAAGGAAACGGTAGTTTCCTCATGCTTGAGGTAGCCATTCCATGGAGAAAGCAGAGAGCACCCTTAAGTTCCTTGCTGTCTGCATGAAAGGTATCAAAGATTCATTGGTTCAAAAAGCTCTTCCATCAATATTGTCTACTTTACTGTAAGATGCCTGAATGCCCACTAATCCTTGGAGAATATGAGACTTCATCACTGATTGCTGAAAAGGAATACAATAACTTTGGAGGGACATTGCTCCTCACAAAGCTGGGGTAATGGAAATGGCTAGAGCTGATTTCCTTTACTTTCACAGCAACCAGGGTCATTTGCAGGTAACTTCCTGCCTCTTAGCTGAGGAAGTGGAACTTCCAGATTTTAAAAACAAATCATGCCCTAAGGATATCATTTGCACCTTGCAAGAGAAGTTCTTAAATTTATCTGGAGGTGTAAAATCCCTGTTTGAAAGGTAAACTGAGTCATGGGCTTGAGACTCTTGAGTTAGTATCTGTCTGTGCTACCTGTCTGTGAGGTAGGGGTAGGTACCCATTCAGGCTGAGTTCAGATTGTAATAGAAGTAGGGACTTGGCATATCAAGGCTCCACAGCACTCCATCAAAGTGGAAAATAAACTGTTTTCTACCAGGCCAGCATTTGAATAATGATCAGCTTCAGTCCTCTCTTGTAATGCTCTCTCATCATCCTGAATAGCAATGTAACTTGCGTGTTATGAGTGCCTGGCATCTTTAAACAGCAGAGATTTGCATTTTGGCAAGATGAGACATGGCTGTTAATGACTGAGAAAGAGGAAGACCACAGGTGAATTTGGAGTGGTTATTCTAAAACTGCACCTGAGCCAGACCCCAAGAGATGCTTAACACCTTCAGCTCCTACTAACCTTCCCTTTGCTAATGTGACTGCTGATGGTGCTGTGCTTCCATGTTACCCAAAGATGTGCTAAAAACCTCTATGATATTTGGTTAGTTGCAGCCTACCTGAAATCTGACTTGATGCTAGACATTGAAGAGGTCACTTTGTGTATTGCCGAGTCTGCCACATCCATCGTTACTTACCTAGGTATCCTTTTTTCCAAAAAGAAACAGGAATGAATTTCATTCACTTCAATGCACTCACAAACTCAGCAGTGTTCCAGTGTGCTACTGAATGTACCCAATTTCTTTCAGCTAATTCATACCCTACTCTAAATTTAAACCAATGAGTACAGATAATTATACTGATCAAGAGTGTTCAGGGCCTTCAGGTGGTGTAAAGCAGGTGCAAAAGGCTGAATGGAATTTAAAATGCACCTACAATCAACTGCTGTTGTTTGGAATTGATATCCTTTCTCCAGGACTTGACTACTTTGATGAGACTCCATTTATAAGGTAACTTAGACCAGCAGCTGCCATCACGACATGCAGCAAAATTAACACTCCAAGGACCTGGTAGTTGGTGTTTCTGTTCATGACTCCTCAGGTAGTCTGCAAAGTATTGATCCCATGAACCATGACAAGCAATTAGGCACCAGCATGACTCTGTTAACAACTAGCAGTGAGACATGCCTGTCTTGCTGTGCCACTGACTGCTGTGGTTTCAGGATATTTGCTCTGCAGGCAGGGGAAGAAAGGTTTTATGTGTGTTTGTAGAAGCCAATAAAAAGAAACAATCAAAAACAATGAAAAAAGAAACAACTAAATAAAAGAAAGATTATATTGTTCTGTCTTGCAAATACTAAACTCCATTCTGGAGAATGGAGCAGCTTCAATGTGAGAGTATTTGATGGCCAGCCCTTCAGAGCAGCCCATGTCGCTCGTGTGATATGACAGGTTTCTGAATTTGCCTGTCCGCCCCTATCAGTTCATGTGGCACTCACTAGCAGAAGAATTTGCCTCATTTTTTTCCCCATAAGGAGGGACTTTACTTCCTGCATTCTTCCTTCCTTATTTACTTTGCGTGTCTCTCACTTTTCATCTAATGAAAAGCGATTGAAACCCTTGCTTTAAAAGGTACCTGTTGGCTATATAGGAGCACTTGCTCCTCATTTTTCTCTTTGAAACTTAACCTTTTCATCCTGTATTTTCCTTCATCTTCTCTATTTCACTACTCCGACTTCCCTTCCTTTTCCAAATGTCACTCAGTCTTTTCCCTTACCCATCTACCCTCCCAAAAAACTGACCTTTCATTTACAGGGAAGAATGCTCTTCTGTATTTGGCAGTTCTACGAGAAGAGTTCCTTTTGGAAACCTCTCACATTCACATTTCATTGGATTCCTCATGTTTTTTTTATTTGATGATCAGCATATATTCACTCAGGATATAAGCAGAGTCAATCATTACCAAGATCTTATTAGAGGCACTGAAAAAGATTTTGATACGTAAAAACTGTTTTAAAGAAGGGGTTTGCCTACATAATCTCCAGAGGTCCCTTACAACCCTAACAATAGTGTGAGACTGTGTGAAAGAAGTTTTTCCCTTAGAAATTTTACACTGTTAGCAAAACCAGAACATATTTTCAATGCTATTGACTCTGACATAGTGATTTCCAGCATTTTCAAATGGGTTTGCACTGGAAAGCTCTATTTCATCTGGGCCTGGAATCAGTTAACACGGCTTGTGTGCATAAACCACCAGGTGAAAGATTCCTGAGATGCTCTCATTCTTCAAGTGCATTTTAATTGTTGCTTTGCTTCATGTCATAACTCATTTGCCTTTTTAAAAACTGAATGAAGCATTTATCAAAGGTTATCGGAACTCTGTCAGGACATGATAGCTGGCACTTCTTAAGTCATTTTGGACCTGCTACTTGGTCTGCACAAATCCTGCTGAAGTCAATCCTGTTGATGCCAAGTGAGATAAATCTGCCAGGGGCCTCTGTTACTGAGCTGCAAGAGTGCGAGCACATGAGCAAAACCACTCTCATAAGTAATGGAGCTTGAGCCATTACAAGTAAACAATTATCCTCAGGCTTCTTGCATTTCTCATCTCAGCATGTATTGCCAATTGGTTGTCCTGTGGGGAAGGACTTAGGACATGCTCTGTAAAGACCTGAAAGTGAACATTAAAAATTAATGCAATTCATTATCACACTGTTTTAAAATGAGTGCAAATTGGTTTCTGAAGGGTATTCCAAGCCAATCTGATTTAGAGCAACTGCTAACAGCAACTTACCTTTTTTGTGGTGCTTAGCATTTACTGAAATAAAAATGCACTATTCTAAAATTAATGAGAATTGATTTCAGTGTTTTAATGAACTTTTCAGAAAGTGCGAATGTCTTGGGTAAGCTGCTTAGGTTGGGATTCTGACACGCTAACTGGCACTCAGGAGACATATTTTATTCCAAGACAGTTATGAAGGTCCATCACGACCATTTGAAGTACCTAAAAAAAAGTGTGTAACTGAGTATGAATAAACATACAAATTTGGTATTTATGCAGCATTTCTCAGTTATCAGAAGCCTTGCTATTCCCATATTTAATCAAAAGCACTCACCAGTTCTGACCATTTATTTACAACATCACAATCAATCAGTGCATCATTACTGGTTAAAGTAGGAGTTACAGGAAAGCAATGATAAGGAAAAACAAATGCAAGCAGGAAATACAGTTACTGAAAGTCCCAAACTTGCTAATGGCTACTTCTAATTAAATATAAATGGATGAGAAATGTCTGTATCTAATCTTCCTATCAGATCACCACAAGGTAATAAAACGATAGATCACTTCACACGGGCAAGGAGTTTTCTGTGTCACAAAGAAGCCAGATATTCAATTAACTTTTTTGGATTCTGCTGAAGGAAAGGGATCAAGATAAACTCAAAAGATGTGAACCTAAACTCTGGTGACAGTTTATACTCCTGCAGATATAGCAGTGCTTCCTGGAACTGCAAGGAGTCAGATCAGAAAGTCGTCCTCCTATCATAATGTTAAGAAGGTGAAGGCTTTCTCCCCATCAACTAGAGCATTACTATAATGGTTTATATTGCCTGCACTGAGACATTTTTGTAGATGTGAATTTGAAAACACACAAATGGACTTATTGTTCCTGATGGTCAAGGATTGATCCACAAGGTTCAGAAGTTTGGCATGTGTAGTTGGAACGTTATTAAAACAGGATGTGTTGGTTCAACAGAGACTGACCTCTGTATAGAATAGTACATAGCAAAAGGTAGCTCAGTAATGCACATAAAATAGATATGACAAGATGAGCACAAACATTTTTCCGCACTATTTCAAATTTGAAACTGAATAAGTAAACTTGTTATCTCATGGGAACAGAACTTAGTTAAATTTCTTGTAGTTCACTGTCTTTGCTAATGAAAGGCAAAAAATAAGAAAAGACCCACAAAAAAAAAAAAAAAAGACACCCCCCCAAAGAAAAACCCCACAAACAAAAACCACCCACAAATAAAAAAATCCTCCCCCCAAAAACCCCAAAAATTCCAAACCCCAAAAATCTTGTCAAAGATGGTCATCTCAAGTCTGGTCAGCAGTTCACATCAATTCTAACTCAGTATGAGAGTTTTGGCCTTTTCTGTGTTTTCTTCTCCAGTTTTCACTTATTTCTTTAGAAAAAAAATATCCTCATAAACATTTCAGATTTATGCCTTTCATTCCATCTTTACTACTTTCTTACCTGGTCCCAGCTGCCATCCAGCAGTAGGTGAATAAAGCCATTTACATTAGTGATTATGATTTGAAAAGTAACATTTATGCTGGAAGAGAAAAATATCTTCTTCAGCTTTCGTTGACTTTCAGTAAACCACAAACACCAAGACCAGTACAAATCAGAATTTCTCAGTAAAGGCATAGAGCACATACACCCTCACAAGGTCCTCAGATTACAGTAGGATATTTTTGATCATGGAACTGCAATGTTATCAAACCATCACCTTGTATAATGTCTCCCCTACCCAATACACCAAGAGAGGATCAGAAGACATGCTTGGAGACCAGGGCTGGAAAAAGTCCCTAGCTGCCTACCTCTGACTGCAGAACTCAGTTCAACGTGGGTACTGCATGCCCTGGCTCCCTGCCTTCTCCCAATACATTCTATTTAGTTCATCTTGAAAAGCACATCTGTGATGATACAGTGTCCTGGGTTCAGCCTGGGCTTAAACCACATCATACATGCACATATGGACTAGTCATCATGGGATTTACAGGCAGGATAAAACTTTCTATAGAATCAGGTCTCTGTGCAGTTAAGAAACTAATGAGCCGCAGTACATACAAGGGCTCACAACCGGCTTTAGGGCTCATAAGCAATAGATGATGCTATTTTGTCCTGGATTGCATTGAAATGGGCTGTGAATGCATATTTACACTGTGCAAGCTGCAGGCTGGTGACAGATGAGTGAGGTGTGGCAACTGCACAGTATGTACATCTGCCCCTTCAGGTGTAATGTAAGAAGCCACTCTCACCTCTGAACTTACCTCAGCACAGGTACTTTAAAGAGCCATCTACAACAGATGACTCAGAAATTCTGTTGAAAACACTCTTATTCCCTTTTGATTGCATCCTCTGTGAACTATGTCACCTTTTACTCAAAGGTGTTTCTTCACTAAGTCCATCCCCTTGCTCACAGCTTTCTTGAGTGCATTCCCAGCACAAGAAGAATCTGTTTTTTCCTCACTTGAGCTGTAACCTTCTGCAGGCATTAAGTGGCCCACAAGCACAGGCTAAAAGCAAATTAACATTTATAGCCTGCAAATGAGATTCAAATACCGGACCTTAATCACTGCTGCTTCTCTCACAGTTAGCTAAATCTTTGATTTTTCTGGTGTGATGAAAGCCAAAATGAGTGCCTCCTGTTCCCAAATTGTACCATGTTCCCAGCAGCAGTGTCACAGAGAACCCAGCAGATATCCCATGTGAATCTGAAAAACATTACCATCATCTTTCAAGTGTTACCACAGAAAGCTAATTAGGGTCCCTGAACAGAAAAACACTTTATATAGGTTTAAAATCAATGGGATTACAAGTAAACAAGAAAATGAAGTGACAGCAGCAGGCTGCACTTCTTACTTTCAAAGGAGGGAGATACTTACAGAATCAACACCGTTTTCTGCAGAATAATATGAGGACGATGTGACTCCTCAACAGCACCATGACAAATGATGGTTGCTCTTGACTTGCTGGAAACCAAAGGATCCAAAGCTCTTCTCAAGGAGCGCTGAGATCTAGAGGGTCACATTTCCACGCGTAAAGTGTTTCCATATTCCAAAAAGGCTCCTTGCACATTTGCCATTATTTACCTGTCTCTATTTAAAGAATAAATCTCCCAGGGAAGAAGGTGTCTTTCAGAGTGTTAGGGCAGAATTTTGCTTTTAATTTCTGCTGAGGTTTTTAGCTGCTACTCTAAGATGAATGGTAGCAGATAACTACAATATAGATGCTTTGTGGTCTCAGAAATGATCATCTATATACAAGATTGGAGTCTTCATGGGTCCCAACTAAAGTTTACTCATTTCTTGTTTATTTCTGAGTTAAAAATACCTGTGCCCCAAGAGAAGCAATCAAAAGTTATTAGTTTTTCTTTGGAGGAACAGATGTCAAAAATCCATTTTAACCCAAGCTTTTGTAGTTTGCTACAGTTCAAATAACCTTACACGGAGGCACAGTTTTTTTGTTTGTTCAAGTAACAGATAATTAAGCATAGTGCCAGCTAAACCTGGGGACACTTCCAGAGAATTCCTCCAAAATACTTGTGCTGAAAGTCAGGTAGAAAACTCTTCGCACTTGTTCCCTCTGACCCACTGACTCAGTCAATATTAACGAACAGTGTAAGAGGCAGCTGAATAGGCAGCGTATTTGCTGCTACAAAGAGCAAAGGTGATAAATTCAGGGTAGGATTGCAAAAAGCATCCTTCATTTCTTTTTAATTATTTCTATCCAATCAGCCTCTTGCAAAATACACTTTTAAAAGTCCCTCTGTAAATTTAGGGTTCACACCAGTACAGGGTTATCAACCCTGAGGCATGAGATGCACAAAACATCCGGAAAAGCAGAAACTTGAGAAAACATGCTACCTATTTCTAGCAGCTCCTCCTTTCCCATCGCCTTCAGAAAACATTAGCTTCAAGGCTCACTCAGCCTTTTGTTTCTCCAACTGTGAGCAAAGGAGAAGCCCCATAGTTCCAGTAACCAACAAGCAGAATCCAAAGAAGCACTGGGACCAGTTGGGAGATCCTGTTCCCTCCTTAGTATCCCTCCAAAACAGAGGTACTCTGAGGCATACCCCTTTGTCCCTAAAGTGCTCCCTGGGAAGGCAGTCCTCACTCCTACAGCAAAATCTGCCTGGCTGCATTTGGCAATAGTCCCCTGTATTCAAAGCGATGCCTACAGTACATTTACTGGAACTTTATTAGCCATTTCAAGCAAAGGGAAGCTTTTAGCTTACTCTAATGTTGGGGATCTTCTACTACATGGAGACAGGAGTTTTCCTATGCAAACTATTTTGAAATATTGTTGTTTGGTTTTAGCTTAATCAGAAATGGGACACCAGCTTTGACATTTATCTCAAGGCAAAAGGCCTACAAATTGAATGGTGAGCTAGCATCATAGAGTTGATGTGTTCAATTGTATTTACTTTTTATGTCCTGTAAGAATAACAATAATAAAAAACCCTCATAACCTTCACAAACAACCAAATGCCCCCCCAATAAAAATATTTTAAAAAAACCCAAAACAAACCACCACAAAAAAAAACCCTAAACAAGCCCCAAACCCACTTCAATATTCAATTTCAAAAGAAATAGAAGATGCTCCCCTGACAAAGACCTTGAGGGATCAGATTAAAGCATGATTTCTGGCAGCAATGAAGCTTTTACAACTGTACCCTCTTTATGTGACTGCCAGGCTGCCAGTTCCAGTGCTTACTTCTTTCTCCCAGTGAAATTCAATTTCCAATATCAGCCAGATTAGGGTACAGAGAGGTTTTGCACATCTATCAAGAATGCAAATAGGCAGCCGGGTAGAAAAATCCTGTTCTTTTTGAGAGAGTACTAAATTTACATGCTTTGTTTATGGCAGTAGTTTATTTAAGGGGAGAATACGTTACTATCAGCTATTTTAGTATGGGAACAAACAACTTCGTCACTGAACAACGGGTAGAAACAACATACTATGGGTTCAAGTTTCTTTCCATAGGATGTTTTCTTTCTCCACTAGGCTTGTGACAATGAATGTGTTTTTTCTGTAAGAGGGATGCAGTAAACAAAAAACCTCATCAGAATCATAGAGTCATAGAATGGTTTGAAAGTGACCTTAAAAATCATTTAAATTCCAACCTCCCTGCCGTAAACAGTGACACCTTCCAATAGAGCAGGTTGCTCCAAGCCCTGTCCAACCTGGCCTTGAGCACTGCCAGGGATGGGGCAGCCACAGCTTCTCTGGGCAGCCTGTGCCAGGGCCTCAGCACCCTTATAGTGAAGAATTTCTTCCTAATATCTAATCTAAATCTCCCTTCTTTCAGTTTAAAGCCATTTGCTCTTGTCCTGTCACTACAAGCTCTTGCAAAAAATCCCTCCTCCAGGTTTTTTGTAGGCCCCCTGTAGGCACTGGAAGCTGCTCTAATGTCTCCCTGGAGCCTTCTCTTCTCCAGTCTGAACAAGCCCAGCACCCTAAGCTTAGTCGTCGTAGGGAAGGCACTCCAGGCCTCAGAGTGTCTTTGTGGCCCTTCTCTGGATGCACTTGACTTATAACAATCCAGAGAGCAGAGGGATCCTGGCTTTGCAGGTGTTGAGGACATTACTAGCAGTGAGGAAAAAGTTGTGTACGAAGAGGGTTGTGTTTGGGTGATGTATCTTGATTTCAAGAAGACAAGCTGAAGAGAAGATTGTGAATGCCTACACAGTGACCTGTGTAGGCAGAAGTCTGGTACTATTGCACTGCTGCATCATTCACAGCTCTCAAAACAGGAATCTCAACAGACTTGGCATGGTTTTGTGTTACATCCCTCTGGAGACTGACAGCTAGGAGTGTATTTTGCTAATAAAAATCCATCATGAAACAAGCTCCCATCCCCCCAGATGATCAACCCATTTGAAAGTCCAATTGGAACAGACTGATGTCAAATTTCATGAGAGATGGCCTAAGACAGAGCACCGCACACTAACAAAATTGCTCCACTGTACACAGCAGTGGGCTTTTGATATTTTTTCATTTTAAAGAGTGTTCTGGGATGGGTTAATCAAGTGACACTGCAGGAAGAAGCAGCAAAGTCAAATTACATTAATACATGGCAATACTCCCTCCAGGAGCCCAGTCCTTCCACGCCAGAGACATGGGGACGACTTTCACATTTACCTTCTGTACTGTTTATTCTATTTACTCTTAAAATGCACATTCAATGGAAAAGAGGAAGTAATTAGTCAAATAATGTCTGGAAAGAAATGTAAATTCTCTCACTTTGAGGCATAAACAAACTCTTGCTTCCATAACTTAGTAAGAGAATTTCCTTAGAGGGAAAATTATTGCGTAAATGTACAGTTTCATTCTGCTCACCTACAGACTCAGGGGTAATAACCCGAAGGCAGGTAAAATGCACAGGTCAATATCCTCTCTGACTGTGAAAGAAGAGGTAGTCTGTTCTGTATCCTCTTTGTTATTGGTATCTGTTTTCCTCTGCTAGCAGTTATTTTTCTCCTTGTTTTTTCACTTTTCCTTTTCTCGCTTTCTTGCCCGGAAGACTTCATTGTTTCATTAGGCTCATGCCCAGCTGTATGAGCAGGATCCAGCTGAGGCTGAAGGGAGAACAGGAACAGAGCAAAGAGAGTCAGACTATTCCACAGGGGACAGAGTCTTAGCCTCACCTTTCCGCTGTGTTTGCAGCAGCCAGGTTTACTCTCTCTCAAGCTGCAAAGCAAAGGTTTTGGTTCTGTGCATCAAGTCAAGTGTGAATACAGACTGTCAACCATGGCCTGAATCATAATGCATGACTTCTGAAACAGTTCAGAGATACTCAGTAAAACTTTCAGAAGCAGGTAATAACTCAGCCTACAAATGCAATATGCATGCAGTTGCCTGTTACATTAGCAATGAACGGGTGTAGCACGGCAAATCAACACAGTATGTGCGTCTGTTTTTCCAAAGAATGCTTAAACATCCTCTGCAACTTCTGAATGTATAAGAAAAAAAAAAAATGACTTTACCATGCAATACTGACTCTCATTTCAGTTCCCACTCATTTCAATGGGGTGAGGGGATGGTCAGGACTCCTGAAAATCAGGTCTTGAATGGACTTTGACCATTTTGAAAATTTGAAATATTTTCTTGGTGTCTATATGTAGCAAAGTTTTATTTTAATCTCTGCAAACTATACTTTTTCTTGTTTTTGTCTGGATACCATCAAAAGCAAAGTTTGATTGATCAATATAAAGCAAAACCAGGTGAGAATTTGTGAACTATGTACATCGTTTCTAAAACTTACAACAGGTACAATATTTATTTCCTAAGTAGTGTCACTGGTAGAGGATTTTGTTTGTCTTTTGTGATTTTTCTGTTATTGAAAAATATGGAGAACAAAATTTCATGGAGTTTTCAGTACTTCACTATAAAGTAGTGTCTGAGAAACAAAGCAGAATGTGCATCTTATATTTGCTTTTAAGAAATATGCTACTTTGGATATGCCAGTGAGCCTACACCACAATTAAGGAGCTTATGACCAAATGAAGTTATTAAATACAACCACTTATACAAGAAATACAAGAATAAGTCATGTTCTCTAATGCAGAAGGATCTAAAAAAAAATAAAATAACTGAGATGAAGGTGACATAGTTTAGTGGGAGGTGTCTTTGCCCATGGCAGGGAGGTTGGAACTAGATGATCTTAACGTCCTTTCCAACCCTGACTATTCTATGATTCTATGAAGGTCTGACTTTTATATATTCCCTGTCTTCATGGGTTTAGGCTGATCTCTTCATGCTACTAGTATGTCTTACAGAAAATACTTTTACATGGCACGTTAGCCTAAAGAAAAATCTTCCAGTCTGTGTACTCCACATATGAGTCCTGTTGGCTTTTGTTTGTCTTGTCAAAATTTGCATGGTCTCCCTCACTCAGTTACACATCTAGAGTAAGTTCACTGCAGATTACAGGACGATTCCAGTAGGGAGCTAGACTGTGGCAGTATCCTCCTGTCACTTGACCCGGAGCAGTCAGGAAAGATGATCTGACATGATCTGACCTTTTCAATTGAAATCCTACTCAGGGACTCCAGAATATCTCCTGTTCCTGCCATCTCACCTTGCCAATAACATCCCAAGTTGAAAAAGCCAATACAAAAAAGTGAGGTGATGATTACAGGGATGGATTTTGCCTATTCCAAAAATGTCATGGTCAAACAGCACTTCTGGTCAAATGTCTGTTTTGTACATGTCAACAGAGGTAAAAAGATTTTTTTTTTTTTTTTTTTCAGTTTAGTACCATGGCAAGAACAAACAACATAAAGATGGGGCATTTATTCATATAAGTCAGTCAAAAATCTCCATTTTGAAGTCCATATTCCAAATGTTTAGCTTGAACACTACCGCTACTTTTATATTCAAGGAAGCTGAAAGGACACCAAGGACATAAGCAACTAAATGCTCCAGCAAAGAACACGGTACTAAACAGAATAAAAGCAATACATAATAAGTACTAAAGCTCAGGGAAAAAAAAAAAAAAAAAAAATCAGGAAATGCCAATGTACTTTGTATTCCTGTGCATTACAACATAGCCTTTTAAAACACAATTTTACACTATTTTACGAAAGATCACTCACCCCTTCATTAATGGATAATTTACTCTTCTCACTAAACACCTATAGACTCCAGGGGTTGAACTACTTAGTATCATTTCAGATCCTAAATTGAATACAACACAATTTCCCAGCACACACTCCATGAATTACTGTAGCATTGTTCTGTACCAGGTTTGACTTCTCAGATTAGGTGGCATTGTTACAGTATTTTCTTCAGTCAGTGTACTGGCCACAAACAAGACTACTCTGAATTACTGCAGATTTTGTCCCCAGGTGTCTAGTATTAGATACTCATTGCACACACTCAACATTTACATGTGATTCAGTGTAATGGATCAAAGTGGTCCTGCATCTCCCTCCTCTTTGCTTATATTAAGTCTACTGATATTGCAGCTGCAGGGTGAGTCAAATCAACAAGTTCATTTGGCAAGAGGCTGCATGTTTTCTCCTTCAGCATTGCCATGTCAGTTGTCCACTGGCCTAGTCAACTAATTCCTCACATTTTTCACCTACCCAAACACAAAAGCTGATACAGGTGAATCAGCTGGAGGACAAAGCCGGAGTTATGGGCAGGGGGAAGTAACCACCTTCAAATGTGAGAACTACAATATGAAATCCTTGGGTCTGTTTGTGGGAACACAGTGTGAGTGACTATCCAAGGGGATAATTGGCATCTCCAGCATTACACATGAGCAGCTTTGAGCAAGGAGCACAGCAGCAGCCAAGAAAACCTTGCTTGCTACAGCACTGTAAGTCTGCATGGATGGGCAAACAGACGTGAGTCTGTCAAGAAACAAGCTGTTAGTATCCTTCACCAAGAGTATAGGAAAGGTCCAAGCAGCAGCTGTGACTTCAAGCCCCCATTTTGCTCCAGAGTACATGAAAGACCATGTAGCAACAGTGGTCCTCAGCAAAAAGCAGCAATCCAGAAGTAACCAGGCATCAGGTATGCTTGAACTCAAATGATATTCATCTGTCATCTGACTTCCAGGAGCCAGATGCCTGCCTCCCTGATGGCATCATTCAAAATCTCCCCAAAGGAGTTTCTCAAAAGTCTGCACTTGCTCAGTGCCAGTGCCCCGCTTCACAACTTTAAGATGAAGTGCATTATTTATGGAT
Source organism: Psilopsiagon aurifrons (assembly GCA_025447955.1). NCBI lineage: Eukaryota > Metazoa > Chordata > Aves > Psittaciformes > Psittacidae > Psilopsiagon > Psilopsiagon aurifrons. Next base: position 5,134 of record JAOEHY010004610.1, on the reverse strand, counting down.
TCAAATGGCACATTCTTCTTCCAAAATAATCATTGTATAACTGGGATAATGCCCTTGATTGTGTGCTGCAGCTTAAGTAACACTTGGGTAGGAAATAACTCTTGGCTTTCAGCCATCTGATCAATAGTCAGAGCTGACTGAAGACTTACCAAAGCATTCAAGAATAATTACTTTTTGAAGAAATGAAAAATTTCACATTAAGACTCATCTTCCTTAACTATTTTGACTAAAAAAACCCATCATACTGTATTTTAAAAACTTTCCCCCTTTTTAAAGATTTTTTGCATAATGTATAAAGCAGTTATGAAAATTCTTCCACCTTTTCCCTCATTAACTTCTTCCCATCTTTAAACCCCTTCCATAAGTAAATGACTGTCAAGTTGCAACAGGGAGTCATTACCTGTTTGTAGCAACAGATCTAGTGTTTATGCTGCTGCAACCCTAAGTTAAGAAAAGACCTCCAGATTCCAGAAAATATGCTTTATAACATGAAACAGAATCAATTTAGCATCTTAAAGGGGAGAGTTATGGCCATGATAAACTTACCAGATGTGTCTGCAGTGACACAGTGGAAGTAGACACACTCAAGTTATTGTGGCACCATTGTGGCTCCATATCCACAAAAATGTGCCACTTGGTATGTTGATTAACTCCGAGTTAACTCGGAGTTAACATAGCTTTTAGAGCAAATTTTGCTGACAGTGCTGAGGCCTGGTTTTGTTACGCTGAAAGCTCTTTCTTCTTGTGAATGTTGATGCCATTTGCTACACTGGAAAGTATATTTTCCCTCTTGACTCTCATGTCTAATTTGGAAAGATCCTCCTTTTGATAAATGAAAAGTGTCCTGGCCTGAACTGAAAAAATAACATTTCAAATACAGTCCTAAAAAAGTCCTTGCAAAAGCAGACCCAAGGGCAGGAACTGCACCGCTGGAATATCACATTTGTGAAACAAATCAACAGCTACACGTCAGCAGTACACCCAGGGGTAAAAACTTGTGTGAGTGTGAAGAAAATGGCTCAGACACCTGTGAGTACATATAGGTCCACCTCTTCAGGCTTACCAGCTCTGGCACCATTTGGATGTAATAAATCACTGCCTCTTAGTACAGAGTACGTTACTGCTTAATAGCAAACCCTCACCTCTTCATAAACCCCACAGGGTTTCTCATTAGCAGAATTGTAAAGGTCTTCTTTCTTAAGTATCCAGCATTTGTATTGGCAGTGCTGAGCCTCCAAACAAAAGCAGATGCATCTCCTACAAAGTTTTTAATTCCTCACGGCATTTTAACAGCTTTTGGTTTATTACTACTATGCAGAGCTTGGTTTGCATCTGTTGCTGTTTGTGTGAGCAGGTGCTTTACTCCCCTGCTTGCAAAACTTGATTATAGCACTTCTTTACATCACAACAATGTTTCTTGGTTAGTTGGTTTCAATAGAGCAAGCAGTACAATTCAACAACATTGTGGGAAAGATGTCCTAGATAAAATGGCGATAGCTCAAAGCATGGAAAGATTCAATGACCAAAATAACCCCCAAAACATTGCCACATGTGACGCTGGTGGGGCCAGACGCTCCCTTTCTCCTCTCTTCAACATCTGAAGATGTTAAAGAAGAGTCTGATGGACGCAACTAGCAAACGTGAAACAGAGAAGTATACAACAAAGAATCAAGATATGGGGATGGACAGTAATTTCCTGAACTTAGAAAGCAACACTTAAAAAAGGAAATAATTCCTTGTGAACCATAGCACAGTCAGAGTTAAAGCAATTTGGTGAAGTAACAGTTGTAGCAGACATCTGTCTGGGTTAGGAACCTGGCTGTAGCTTTACAGATCAAGAGATCACTATTTTCCAGCTCAATTTTCTGTTCAAGTTAAGAAGCTAAGGAAAAGAAATCGCAGTAAGTACAACAACCTGCAGCAAAGTGTTTCTGTAGGTTTCTAGTCTACTACAGAAGCAGAGAGGGAGGAAATTAATTAATGGATGAAGTGTCGCCTTTTGCCTTATTGACATGCCAGGTAAAAAAGTCTACCTCAATTATCACAAATAATTATTTGTGCAAGTTGACAGTGATGATAGTAAAAAATACCATAAATCTTACTGGCTGATTGATGTGATCTTTTAAAATACAATGATAAATGTTAATTACAGACAAATGACAACAGTACAGCAATTATAGTAGGACTAGGAGCTTAGTGATTAGCACTATTACACCTGGTTCCTTTGACCTCACATAGTAAACTTGAAAACACTTGCTAGTAATGATTGAAATTCACTGCATCCTTCTTGAGCTGGGTAAAGATGGTAAAAACAGTACACTTCCTTGCATCGCATGAGATTGATTGAAGACAGTAGAAACCCAACCCATCAAGAGGAGGGATGTGCTGTAAAGACATTACAAAGAAAATGGCCAGCAGCTCATTTTCTTGCCTTCACAGTTTCTTTTATCTTCCAAGCTTCCTCTGCAGCAATATGAAAAACTCACCTACTCCCTAAATTTTCAGCTGACATACCCCGACTTTAACAAAAAAAAATAAAATTGCATTATTTTGTTTGCATCTTCTTGATTTGTTTGCATCTTCTTGAGAATTCCCAGGAAACTGCAGAGGAACCACAGTTTCAGCTAAGCAAGACCATGGAACTCCTTGAACACAAGATGTTTGCCCTTTCCTCTCCTCTTGAAGACAACTATAAACCAATGAATACTCAGATGGGTGTAGCAGAACAAGAATCTGTATTCAAACCTTTCTGAAATGCATTTGTTTCGTATCTCATTGCATGAGAGATCAGGCATTCTGTGGCGGTTTTTTGGAGGATTTTTGTATTTATTCTGGTTTTCAGAATGGACCAAGGATATTTCTCAAAATACTGCAGAGCAATGCTAAATAGGCTGCTTCTGGGTGGGGAATCCAATCCTATCTTGCAGGTGCATAAGTTTCCAAGTTTTTAAATAATTTTTTAGATGGCTAAGTATATGTTGAGGTTCTTAAACGAGTTACCACCCTTTCCCAACTGCTTTTCTAGACTTTGGGTTTGTTTCTTAAATTAAATCTGCCCTCTAGGCAATCTTGCCTTAGCTGAGACAGTTTGAGTCAGCTGCTTTTCCACAGTTAGTAGAGTGTTAAATGACCAGCAAATAGTGATGCAAACATGAAAATGCCAATGACACTAAAGACTTCTTCCATAGTGAGGCATGTCCTTACCTTGTATAAAAAACATTGATGTGAATAATGAAAGTGGCTCTTTGTGGTTTTATACCACTAGATCTCACTTTGGAGAGCATCTATCAATCTATTTCCATAGGATTACCCCAGCTAAGATGTAACCCCAGCTGATCAGAGCTGGGCAGACTGAAGTAACTTGGAAAATCCAAGCTTTGTGACCAGTACCTCTGAGGTTGACACATAGTAGAGTTATACACTCACACATCCCCTGAGCTGTGCATGCTCTTCAGCCTCAGCAAAAGTCATCCAAGTCATGCACTCTGCGAACAAAAAGCTGAACACCTCTTGCAACTCTATCTGCTGCCTTGAGAACCAAAGGATGGCCATCTGGCTCACATCCCTGACTGGCTGCAGCCACTCAGACACTTTGTGAAAAGGAGCAGCTCAGGGCAAGCAAATATGAATTACCATCTCCCAAGTGCTTTCCAAGAGCCTTCACTAGCAGAACTTCTGGTTGAGGGTGCACATGCTATTGAGTCCCATAGCTCAGACGGTTTATACAACTCCATGCAAGCCCTTGAATTAAAACCAGGGTTTTACACTGCAGTTATCCTGTGGGCTGCATTGTGCATTAAAGCTGGAGCAAGCAGAAGCAAACAACCTAGTGCAGGTATGCAACAAGAAGATGGCCATTCTCTGCAAGACACTGGTCAACTGGTCACAGCAGTATGCTTGAGACCCTGAGCAGATGAAGAGATGCCCTCATTCACCAGTAAACCTAACAAGTTTTGAGGTGTTTCCTCAAATATTATTAGCTCTGCACAGATATAGGATCATTTCCTGCCAAGAGGCACAGATAACTTGCACAATCCCAGGGCTCAGTTGGCTACAGCTCCTGCACCCCATGCATTGTGCTGCCATGGCCCTGCTGACCCACTCACTGACCTCACTCACAAACTACTGCTATCCTGCTGCCTTGTGACTTGACAGGCCCAAACTTCAAGATCCTCATCTCTTATATGATGCCAGGACAAAGTACACCATTCACTCGGCTTCACTGGGATTTCTGGATCTGCACTATAGGCAGTGACCACTAACTATTTAAGTGATCTGGGCGAAAAATAAACAACAACCTTTTTTTTTTTGTTTTCTGTGCCTTTCTCATGTCTGTTTTCCAAGGAAAGACTGATACATGGCCTTCTGTGACTGAGATAAGCTCTAAGCTACAACAACATATGCTCTAGATGCCAACTTCAATCATGCTTTAAGGCAGTTAGACTTTGTAAGCTTCCCACACTGTTGCTGTCTAGAAATGTGAATGCTTCTGAAGACAGCTGTAAAACTGCTTTACACAGATTCAAGATATCACCTTGGACTTCTTCATGAGTATGCAAATAGAATTTACTCTAACAAATACAGTTAATATTTACCTAGTCAGTAAATATTTAGCAAGTAAATGGACATTTGCATTGTCTGCAGCAGAATTTGCCCGATGCCTTTGTTTTCCTTTTGAATGGTCAAAGCTGGGATGCTGGACACATCCCAAAGTGACAAAAAAGCAATGTAAGAAACAGCATGGAACAAGCAAACATGTGAAACTAAACTCATTACTACTTCCAAGGTCTTATGATATTTCACTGCCACAAAGTCTGTTGTTTACACTTTACCTGTTGCTATATGTAAGTCCCAAGTATTTAGTAGAACAACTTATTGCTAATAATGAGTAATCAAACAATCAAGAAAATCAATATAGACCAAAAAAAGTTATATATGCAAAAAAAATATAGAATCCTAGAATCATAGAATATGGAAAGGACCTTAACAAAGGTCCTTTGGAAAGGACCTTAACATCATCTAGTTTCAACCCCCCTGCCATGGACACGGACACCCCACACTAAACCATGCCACCCAAGGCTATGTCCAACCTGGCCTTGAACACCGCCAGGGATGGAACATTCACAACTTCCCT
>JAOEHY010004609.1:0-22520 GCA_025447955.1 Psilopsiagon aurifrons | reverse complement strand
AAGCAAAGCAGATTGACAGCTTACTCAAAAAGACACGCTTCTAAACACAATGCTTCATTAACCACCTAAAATGAAAAATTTTCCACAAATGAATTGGTATCTCCTTGAAAATTATATTCTAGAAAATTGCTTCAGGTGACATTTTGCAAAAGTAACAAAATATTTTGCTTTGACAAAACCTTGAGAACATTTTATTTCATGTTTCAGAGGTTTATATTCATGGATTCATATTTTCAAGTCCAAAAGGCCTCATTAGATGTCTTGCATAACACTCATCTTTGAATTGCAGCCCCTTATTTTTACACTGTTTTCAACAATTTCTGTTCTATGTAACACTTATCTTTCACAAAGATGCCAAGTTTTGAGCTGAAGAACAATTTAAGGATGTTATTTCATTTCTTTTATGTTTTCCATTTGGCTTTGAAAAACTTGCAACTAATTTCTTATAACTCATAACATTTGGAATATTTTAAATACTTGAAAACAGACTGCACAGATTGCATACTTACAGAAACAGCAGCTAATTTTTTAATTCTGTAGGGTTAGTAATGAAGATGAAAATAGGAAAAGTTATTTGCAAAGTGAAAATTGTAAATATATATGGAGAATAGCTTTTACTTGGATTAAAGCCATTTCACTGTCCATTCAGGTTTGGGTTTCTTTTTCTTTGCATTTTTTGTAGATACTTAAATGAATACTAATAATTCCTGAACCAGTTTGTCATCCAGACCCACCTTAATTCTAGGAGTGTGCAAGATTACATAACCCTTCCGCTTTCCAGTTGCATGTACACATTGACAACTAACACGTGCCTTCCTCGGAGATATTTCAAACTAGTCTGAGGTGACACTGCAGACTGCATCTCTTAATTGCTTAAAGCACATTATAGCTCTGGGTGCAGACATTGAGTTTGTTTCCTTCAAGTTTGCACCTTTACATAGGAAATTAGTCAAGGTTTCATGCACATGCTCAACTGCCAAATGCACATGAAACTTCAAGTAGATAAAACAAGGATGAGAGTTGAATAGCAACCAAAGTGAAGTGTGTGAACTGAATCCAGATCTTGAAGGAAACTGTAATTAAATTTCTACTGACCAGCAGTTAGAGTAGATGTAGCTAAAGACTTTTTAGCAGTTACAATATGCGAGCACAAATAATTTCTAGTTTCTCTTTATTTTTTCCTATAACATCAATCTGCAATATGCTCAAACGCTTAACTGATGTGATAATATAATTCATATTTCTTTGTGGGTGAAGTTTTATGCAACAAAGGAATGCTAATAATTCGAGAAATGTTTTAGATAACTTCCTTACTGGTCTTAATTTGTGGATTTAAGTATGACAATAAAGGAAAGGTTTAACAATAGCTGCTTTAATATGACTGAAATAGTTCATGGACCTCATCCAGGATATGGAATGCAAGGAATTTCTGTACTGCCCTTCTAGTGTTCAGTGGAATGGACAGAGAAGTATTTAAAAACAAAAAAGCAGAGTCACAGTCCACCAATATATTTTCATTAGTCACTTCCTGCTAGTAGATTTTTATCTTCTGCATTATAGAAGAAATTAGACTCCGAAAAGAACTATTAGTCATTTTCTCCCATATATTTATATACCAACAGTATCAAATGCAGCTTTGTTTTATCTATTTTTAGTCTTAGTTTTCCTTATACTTTGGGTTTTTCCCACATTAAAGATGTTCTGAGGCTTTATAAGACAACTATTTTTTTAAGAAGTTATTTCTATTAGTGTCCAGTGCATTCATTGCCAATAATACAAACTAAAAGGAGACAGTGTGGTAAGAATTTAAAATAAATGTATCAGCACCTGCCTATCAACTCATTTCTTACACTAAATATTGAGAACCTTCTTTTTAAAAAGAAATTGGAGCAACAAAATTATTAATGAATAGCACTTATGTGAATAAGGGTCTGGAAATTATTTTAATCAATCTACAGCTTGACTACCAAAAAATGGATTTTGACTATTTAGCAAAATATTTAGTAATACTTCAGCCACACTTTCTAAACTATCTGAATCACACATTGAGTTTTACAGTAATACACTTGAACCAGTTTGCACTTGAACAAGTTTGTAATATCTAAGGCATATCTCTGATTTAGATAAAAGGAGAAAAGTACCTAGGAGAAAAAAAAAAGTGCTTTTAGCAAAACCTGTTATGCTGAGAATGCATATGATCATTCTGCAAATGTGCAGAACAAAAATAAACTTTGTGGGTATAATTTAAAATTTATTGTCTACTTTAATCGAACTTGAATAACAGATTCTTATTTACAATCATAACTTAGGATACACATGATGGGGAGGGGGACAAAGTGACCCACGGAGCTTCCATTTAACTTATCATACTACCACAAATTAATTGAAATTATTTATGCTTTAATCCTCACATTTTGATTTAGCTGAAATGAAAAACGGTAAAAAAGACATTGGCAAAAAATGTGGCTGCAATTTCTTTAGTAGGGAAACAAAGTTTAGGAAATTCAGATTGCTTTCATGGATTATTTTTAAGAGCCTAAATACTGAGTGGGTGTGCCTTAGTAAAAATCTGCCCAGGACAATAGATTGCTGTCCAGTTTAAAGAACAACCAAGGCCTGCCACTGTTTATACCTATCATTTTAACAATGGTCTCGAGCATTTTGTTTGGAATATGGAAAATATAATCATACAGGAAGGATTAATATTTAACAATGTAAGATATTTTTATCACATATTCATTGTTTTACTTAGTGCCTGTTTTAATTAGATAATAAATTTAAAGGAACTCATAAAAATCACATGAGGCTAATTTTTTTCAGATAATTTAGACATAGAAGTATACGTATGTCCAATTATTGCATCTGCATGAAGAAATCAGATAACTGCATACACAGACACAGTCAATTATGCACATTTGCAGATATAATTATCTTGTCTGTATACCCGTTAAAGTAATTGCCTACACGTAGAAATTAGGCGTGCAATTGCATTTGCATCTTAAACATGCATACATATGCGTAAATTGTCACAAAATCAAGCTCGAAATCCTTATCATTTATGAGACATTACTGACTTAATCAAAACACGAAGAATTACAGTAACAGATAGCACATGGAAGTACCCTTTACTATTTTCTGACTCTTTGTAGGCCTGAAGAAACACTCCTTAATAATCTTTACCTGTGTGAAGATAATATTTACTTTTATGAAGCGAACATGTTTTTTCTATTTTGCCTGGTCAAATATCATTCTTCATGCAGTATCGCAGGGAGAATTGTGTTCAGAATTAACCTTACTAGCTCCTCTTTACAAGTCTCCTGCTTCCACCTCTGCAACGTGCCTTTTTTATTTGAGTGTATGTTACTAGCATCTGTTCACAAACACAAGTCTTCTGCTGGTGTAAACTGCAATAGGATGACAAATTGTGGCCAGTCTACCTCTTTTCCAGGTTATGGGCAAGTCCTGTTTCTTGACTCAAATTAAACTTGCTAATTACTTCTATTTTTCTTACTCCCATTGCTTTGTGTGAAAAATTTTGAAAAGTCTAACAGAGGCAATTATGTTTTACTTCTGCACTGTTAAATTTGCGGGAATTTTAACACTTTTTTTAATTAAAAAAAGAATGAGGTCCTAGCCTTCTCTTTCCTAGAGGATTCCTTAGCTAACTGTATCCATCTATTTGTATGTGTTCTGAGATTACAGCAGTAAATGAAAGCATAGTAAAATAGCCAGAGTACTAACAGAAAAACAGGGGCCTTTTGGACTTGAAAATATGAATCCATGAATATAAACCTCTGAAACATGAAATGAAATGTTCTCAAGGTTTTGTCAAAGCAAAATATTTTGTCACTTTTGCAAAATGTCACCTGAAGCAATTTTCTAGAATATAATTTTCAAGGAGATACCAATTCATTTGTGGAAAAAAGTTTTCATTTTAGGTGGTTAATGAAGCATTGTGTTTAGAAGCGTGTCTTTTTGAGTAAGCTGTCAATCTGCTTTTAAAATTTATTTCCAGGTAACATTCTGCCTTGATCCCATCCTGCCTCTAGCGAAGTGCAAGAACATGAAATTCAATACCTCATGAAAAAAGTCGCAACCTTTTTTTAAAGAAACAAGATAGATCTGGTGAAAGTTGATCATTCCATGGTGATGGTTGATTGTTGTGATCTCCCCTGTGTGAACTTCTAGAAAGAAACTTCACTACTTGGTGAAGAGGAGGTTGGGTTCAAGACTACCAGAGGCCTTCTGACTCATGTAGTCTAGCTGTCTGTTATTGGAGACAAACATGTCATAAAATCTCTTTTATAAACTGATTAGATTTCACCTTAAAATAAAGTTGATTCCATTACTTTTATCAGAAGGACATTTCTCATTCCTCTGATAGTTCCTCCCATTTATAACTTAAATTTTATAATGACCCTTTGGTTTTGTGCCAAAAATGTCACAAAGATTAATTAGTTCTTTTTCTTCCACATTGTTTATTCCCCTCTGATGCATTTTCAGAGCAAGCATATCTCTTCTCAGCCTCCATCTTGTGAGTCTAAGCCAAGATTTTTTTATTTGCTACTGTAGTACATGCTCCCTAATCCACTGATCACCCTGAATAGAAACTCCTTTTCGTTTTCAGCACAGAGATTTCTATCTACATTTCAATATTTTATCCCATTCTTATTACCTCAATTCCCTTTTGTGCAAATACAAACCTACTTCTTCCTGCAAGATATACTAGCCCACCTCTGATCTGATGGTGATTACCAACTTTGTATGCTCAATAATATTTAATAAGCATTAGTGACTTCAGCACAAAAAGAAAATCAATGTTCCAAGTCTGATCCTTTTGAAATCTCAGTCATAACTGTCTTCAGCATTTTTCTTAACAGTAGCTTGGTGTCATGTTCTTGTCAACCAGTCTCAGACTTACTTTCCAGTCTTAGCACTAATCCCTTTTGTTTGGTCATACCATAGAAACATTTTACTGAATCAGAGGTAAGTTAAATCTACTGTTTCCCTTGTCTAAAAGAAACAGCTCTTTTACAAATTAATTATGAGAAAGTTGGGGCTGTTCAGCCTGGAGAAGAGAAGCTGCATGGGCACCTCATAGCAGCCTTCCAGTATCTGAACGGAGGCTATAAGGATGCTGGGGATGGACTCTTCATTAGGGACTGTAGTGACAGGACAAGGGGTAATGGGTTCAAATTTAAACAGGGGAGGTTTAGATTGGATGAAAGGAAGAAAAGAAATTCTTTACTGTAGGGGCAGTGAGGCACTGGAATGGGTGGCCCAGGGAAGTTGTGAATGCTCCATCCCTGGCAGTGTTCAAGGCCAGGTTGGACAGAGCCTTGGGTGGCATGGTTTAGTGTGAGGTGTCCCTGCCCATGGCAGGGGTGTTGGAACAGATGATCTTAAGGTCCTTTCCAACCTTAACTATTCTATGATTCTATAATTGGCTAGATTAGCACAATCTATTTCATTTAATACTTGCTCTGTTTTCCATAGATCTCCACATCTTTCATTATTCTTTCTCACAAACTTTTTTTATAAGATTGCATTAAACTGAGGATGGGTGTTTTGTTTTATATTTGTCCAAACTATTTCCTTTCTTTGCTTATTAGTTATGCATACTATGGTTGTTATCTTCCAGTCAGATTCACTTTGTGTGCTTTTTCAGTGTTCTGGGATAGACAGAAACATAACTTCAGATTAAAACCTGGAGTTTAAAGGCCATAGATTTATAGTCCATCTCTGTTTAACAAAGTATTCAAATAGGTAAATGGATGCCTTTTTAGCTGATTTGTGCATAGGTCTTAATTCAAAACTATCCTTAAATTAAATAAATTTCTACTCAGAAATAGTATTGAATCATCAGAACCACAATGCAAACACCATAAGTTAAGAACTTACCTGTACTTGATGCACAGTATACTTGGCTATTACGTAGTTTCATTGCTATGATTTTTTCAAGACAAACAAGTCCACATATTTCTTGAGTACACCAGTGAAAGGATGACTTAGCCTTTGCTCCAGGTAATATAGATAAACATAAGGCCTTAGCTATTAGCTACCCTGGAATCAGTAAAAAAATGAAATCAGTTATGAAAGCTTATTTGTTATGCAGCCAGCTAACCCTGAACTTACAAATAAATCTCACTTATCCTATTGACATCAGAAACAGAATATATTAAGTTGTGTACTTCAGGATTTCAGCAATGATGTGAATTATTCTTTTATCACAAAGGTGAAAATCTTCCAGGAGGAAAAAAAAAAGGAAAAAGAAAGGTCATAAACAACCTACATCACACTTTATTTAACAAGCATGAACAAGCACTGGTTGTAAAGGAGCTCACACTAACCTTCCTTGCTTTCTGTCCCCTGTCCCTTTCCCAGCAGAGTGGGAAATTTAAAAAAAATAAAATAAAAATGAAAAAGGGAAGGAATTGGCAGAATGAATAAATATGTGAAGAAGAATGCCACGTTTATCCCACAGATCTGTGCAACTGACCCATTCTGAAATCCTAAATAGCAACTAATATTACATATTACTCACTGTATAACCTGGAGAATATCTAGGAAGTCTCAGCCACAGCAGAGTTGCTTCAGAATTTATTTTGTAACTGAAAAGGCTGCCTGAGGGTGCCCTCAAATAAACTCCTTAGGTGTGGGCTCAAAACAAACCTACACTTCTATTTATAGATCATTTCTGGAATAAGTCTAAAGGAAGCTGCATGCTCTGCCGCTTAGAGCCAAAGAGCTAGGAATAGGCTCTCAAAAGGACACCAGGTGCTACTTGCAGTAGTGTCATTGACCAACCTCTTAATGCCTCAAGCTGCTCAGCTGCAAAATTGAAGGCTTTTAAAGGATAAAATCAAGAACTCTGAGAAAACCAACAATAGCATGATTTCAGGCAGGTCATGGAGTCAACTGATGGCAGTTCTATTCCTGGCTCTGAAATGCACTCAGCTGAACCTGAAGCAAGTCATTTAGGGCAAGCCCATGCCACAGAGCTCACCAGAGAGTGCTGAGCTAGCTCAAAACAAAGCAAGTTCAGAACCAGAAACAAGATAGCTGCAGCAGGACACCATTCCACCTGAGCTAGTTCACTAATTTTCTCTAATTTAGGCTAACTAACCCAAGTATAGAGGATAGACTAAATTGGCTACACTAACTCATATGCACAAGCTAGTCTCTAAAAGGCATTGACCTATGTCAGATAGCTATGCTGACAAGCCTGGAACCAGTATCTTCCTATAACAACACAGAACTATGCTGTAAGATGCACCCAGAAGTCACAGGGCCAAGTAACCAAGTAACTGCGTGCAAATCACATTTTTTCTGTTTTAGTTTCTGGTTGGGTTATTTTGTTTGGTTTTTGGTTTGTTTTTTTTTTTTTGTTTTTTTTTTTTTTTGTGTGCTTGACTGGAATCCCCAAAGTAACCTTTGTTAGACTTTCTTTCAAACCTTCAGCAAGTGTGATGTGAAATCAAGGAAAACCCTAGAGGACTTACTCTTTGATGCCATGAATTTCTCACTGGATTACCTGAGCTCAGTGTTTCCACTGCAACCCTCACCCATTACCCCGAGGCCTACTCAGGTGAACTGTCCATTGACTTGAATGACATGACTTTAAAGAAGTGTGAGTGTTTAAATACAGCCTTTTGTTCTCATCTAGTGCTCATTTGCAGATCCTAAGAGCAGTCTATGGGCTACTGTCAAAGCTTGCTCTGTGAATCAGCAATTCAGTTGCTGATTACAGAACCACCTAATGCACTCTCGGGCAGTAATAAATGAAGGCAGCAGGGTGGGGAGATTAAGGTGTTAGCTCTAAGAGAGTTTGTTCTAATGTTTGTCATAGAATTTAGATTAGTCACAACACCTTTCTCAGCGTTTTAAAATGATCTAATAAGGGTTCTTCTTCTTTTACTCAGCTAAAAATATATCTTTCTTTCTCTTTATGCTTTTCTTTCATTCATTTTCATTTGCTGAAAGCAGGGAAGAAAAAAATCCAACCCTGTCTATTAGGATGTTTCAGACGACTGTTGCATGCAGATAGTTGCTATTAAAAGCATCCAGTAATTTCAAATTGATTGTAAAAATATGTGCTTAGCCATTCATTCCGAGGCTATGGAATGTTTATGTCTTTCCCATTTCTGCCTGGGAAATTATAATGGTTTTGGAAATCTTTTGGTGGGACTTATAAACTCCAGCATTATCATGAAACTTCTCTTAGTGACCAACCAGTTAGCTTTGGAACTAGTCACATGTCAGCAAGGATGGTGTTATGGTCTTCTCAAACCAGGATGACCACTGGCCACTCTTTATATATAGGAGGACTTAAGAAACAAGAAAGTTTGGGCTTGAAGCACTGCAGCTAGAGAAAGAAGGAAGATCCTAATAGCAGCTCTTTAAAAAGTGAAGCTAAGACAGAAGTGATTAAAGGCTCATTTGCAGAGATAAAAATATGTAGCAAAGGGGAAATTTGCTTCACACCTTACAGCCAGGAAAGCCTGAGAGAATTTCAAGGACTTTTACAAAAGGTAACAGAAACATTCATAGAATCATAGAATGGTTTGGATTGGAAGGGACCTGAAACATCATCTAGTTCCAACCCCTCTGCCCTGGTCAGGGACCACTAGACCAGGTTGTTCAAACTCCATCCAACATAGCATTGAACACTCCCAGGGATGGAGCAGCCACAGCTTCTCTGGGCAACGTGTTCCAGTGTCTTATCACCCTCATAGTGAAGAATCTTTTCCTGATATCTAATCTTCATTTCACAATCACCCTTAAACATTTGCAGCATAGACAGAAGTTGAAAAATAAGTTAAAAGAAAAAAATTAAGAAAACACTAACTTGTAAGAGTATGTCCAAATCTCACATTGTGTCAGAAAGTAATCTGAGGCCAACGGTTATCTGTTTCATTGTTCTGTCTAAATAAGTTATATTCCTTGTACTAATTAAAGCAAAAAATATTTGTGTAGAAACATATCCAAATATTCATATAATGCACAGTATTTAAGCTAGCATTGACCCAAACTAAATCAGAGAAATCAGTAATTGTAGCAGCACAATCCTAAAATAGTGAGTTAGCATCAGGGCTCAACTATTATTTTCAAGATCTGAACTGATATGTCAATAAGTGTAGAAAGACTGGTTCATATAGTGGTTAGCCTGAGACTCAGCACCACTCTTCACTGCAAAGTAGAAACATGGTTTGATTAACCTTTGAAAAATCCACTGTACCTGTGTGTTTCCCTTAAATTAATTTTCTGAAAAAGTGAAGCCATTTGCCACAAGTTTGCAAAAGTTGAAAGCGTGGATTCAGTGCAATGTTAACAAATCTTTACTGAATGCATCCCAACAAGTTCAAAAGCAGATATGCTATTGTAATTTGTTGAGCTCAAGGGAAATGTAAAAATTTCCCAGGGCTCCTAATATGGTCTGACCCCCCACAGCAACCTGGAGTGGTTCCATCAGAGAATTCTTATCCAGTGCTGTGCTACAAGCTGAAAACTTCATAACGCTGAGACTGACAGCATTAAACAGCATTCACATGGACACCCAGCTGTCACAGAGAGCTCTCTATTTTAATTTACATGAAAAAAGAGCTATGTGGTTACTTCCATAGGACAAAAGCAAAGGAACTATTCAAAGCCAATGCCAAACTATAACATCATTTGTAAAGCGCACTCAACTCATAGCTGAGTTAAAATTTAGAACTAGCACACAACTTTGTTTTTTGGATGTTGCTGTATTTTGGTAGCAATTATGCATAATAAATTCCAGAAATCATAATCACTTGGTATTCATCTGAAACACGAATCCAAATCCATATAGGAATGCCTAGTGTTCTGGTTTTTTTTTAAACTGACTGCTACTGTAGTAAAATAACCCAGTGTTTATGTGCTATAGTTGTGCTAGCACACAAAAAATGTGTGTTCTGTATTCTACCCAAAGTAGTCTCAGACATGCTCCAAATTTTGTCCATAGAAATGCTTGCTAGAGACAAATACGAATTTTTACTTCCATATATTTGTATCAAAATTGTTGTGTTTGAATGGGATTGGATGTTGCTTTAAAAAAAATCAACAAACCAAACCAAACCAAAAAAACCCCTGGCACTTTCTTGAAGCCCCTTACTAAGCACACCTTAACAATTTTTAAAGTGTGCTGGAAGTTACAACTTGTCAACTGATAGAGCTCATGAGTAAAGCTGATGGGAATTTTACAATTTAAAAAACAAAAAATCTTTGGAATGTGATGATTTGTTGAACCCAAACACTTCATCCAATACATCTGCAGTTTCACAAGATCTCCTGCCTGAATTCCTGGAAGGGTGCCAAGCTAGGGACTGAGGACCCAGCACTGTCAGTGTTTCCTGTTCCGAAGTCAACCTAGCAAAGCAGAAACCCCGCCTTTTTGCCATCTGTGTGGCAATGCATATTTCCTTATAATACCTCCCAAACCACTGAAGGTAGAAGTAGCATAATATTTCTTGGAACATTACTTTAGGGATTTGTCATGGTTTATATGGTCAATACACAGCAGACATCCTCTTGGCCACGTGCAGATACTATTGACTTATTGCAGTTCCACTAGACGAGAATCACCTTCCATTAGTGCAATTAGTGACATTAGTATAGTTTAAGCAACTAAGTCTACACAGGGTTTGTTAGCTCAGGCACAGCGCTATAAAGCTGACTGCAGATGTTTACAAAAGCATACACTGAGCAGCTTAACATTTTTTAAAATGCCTTGTTCTGGGTTTCTGCCTGCTGTCTGTAAGCTATCTGTGGTCTTCCTGCTTATATCCCAGGCTCACACATGACTTAGTGTGTCAGTAGTCTGTGAGCTGTCCTACTCTAATCAGAGAATAGAAAACACATGTGGCTAACATGGCCACTCACAACTAGACATCAGATTTCTGCCTGTGAACATCAGGTAGCAAATATTCAAGAGAACAGTTAAACAAGTTTATCATACAAACATTAACATTCCAGTAGCAAGTAATTCAAGAAAATTAGTCTGTGCTTAAGAATCTGGGATATATAGGAAAGCTGCTATTCACTGCAGATTTTTCTTTTATGTCCCACGTGAGGCTTTGTACATACTCATGAAAAAACCATAGGTAAAAGAATTAAAAATGAACTTTGCATGCTTTGTCAGTTACAGCTTGATCCAGAAATGATTGATCTTAAAGGAAGAATTGTACTGACTTCAATGCGCTTTACATCACCACTTTGGTGATGAAGTTAGTACTGAAGATCTACAAGAAATGGAGATGCTGTTATGCACTTTTTTGAATTTGAGGTTTGAAAAGTGAAATTAAAAACCCATCAGGATAAAGGAGGAATATTCTTCAAAGTCGCTAAAATGAAATTCAAAACCTGAACATATACAACAGTAAGTGATCCTACTCTTTTGAAATAGAAGAATGTTCCCATTTAATCTGTGAATTACAAGTGCAAGAGCATCTGATCTGTAAAGCCATGTTGCTGTTGTATTCTTTATTAAATTTAGAAGCTTAACAAGCTTATCACAAGATGTTCCCTTGTTATCTCTTCCTGTCCTCCTTTTCCCTTTACGTATTTTTCTGAAGAAAATATTAAAGGAATAGAATACACATAACTTGGCTAAAAATTACTATGGATCCATTAGTTAAATCTTTTATCAAGTGTCCAAAGAAGACAGCAAGTAAGGAATTAAAAATAGTAGTTTAGTCTGACTCAGGATTAGTAACATGAAATAGACAGTATGATTGTCCGCTTGATAAAATAAAAAGCTCTGTAGCTGCGGAGAAACTGGTAGATGTCACTAAATTCCTCTTCAGCAAGGCTTTAGATACAGCAGTATACTTTTATGTGAGTTTGGATGTTGCAGTCTGGATGAATAACTAGTTACTGAATGTTAGTTTAGTGGCTGAATCTGTGGATCATTGACCCCAAAGAGTTGCCGACTCACACTCTGAGGCTAACAACAAATATAGCTCCTCATGTGTCTATACTGGTACTGCCTGAGTGTAGTATCTGTGCCACTGGTGTGGAAGAGATGGAATTCATCCTCACCCAGCATGTGGATGATGCTAAAATGCTCCATAGATCATTGGGTCATCATCTAGAAAGAGCCATCCAAACTGGAGGAATGGGACAATATTAACTTTATAAATTCAAAAGGGACAAATCCGAACTCATGAATGTAGGATGGAATGTGATCTGCAGTTGTACAGGATAAGACTGACTGTTTAGGGAGCAGCTCTGCTGAAAAGGACTTGGGGCCTCAGCAGACAGTTGTCAGCACCCTGGAATCATTTCCCAGCCTTCAGCTGCCAGAGATGACTGTGTTCAAGGCCAGCTGGCTGAGCAGAGCTGTTGTAGAGAAGGAGCTGTAGGAAGTCACAGAGGGCTTCCCCCTCCTTTGCTTAGGAACTGCTCAGTCAAGGCTCTTGCTCTTGGACCCTGCCTGATCTATAGCTTCAGCCATGTTGTAGCCCTGCCTGTATCCGTCCATGATCCTGCTGAACCTGACCCAATACACAACTCAGCTAAGCCCTGACTAACTTCCCAGCTTGACCTAGGACTTGTCATCATGGACTTGCCTATTGAACAACATGATATATCTGATGCTGGGTACCATCTCCAGACCTGCCCTGCTCACCTCACTCCAGCAGTGTGAGTTAGACACTGGCTAGAGAGACCCTGCCCTGGAAGGTCTGTCATCCCTCAGGGAAGCCACCAGTACTTATGCACCTGACAACATACAGCTGAGCATGAGCCAGTGTTCTGGCAGCAGAGAAAACCAACAACCTCCTGTTTCGTATTAACAGGAGCACACCCAGTAGATAAAGTGAAGGAATCATCTCTCTTACTCCACATTTGTTACACACGTCTGGAAAACTATGTCCAGTCTTGGTCCCCAGTCACAAGATAGTAAACTGGAATGAGCTGAGTGGTGGGATACCAAGAAGGTCTGGAGTTAGAGCAGTTGCCCCATGAGGAGAGGCTGAAAGGGTTAAGTTTTTCAGCCTGGAGCAGAAATGGCTTCAGGGGCATCAAGCAGCAGCCTGAAAGTACTGAAGAGGTTACCAAGAAGGTGAAGCTGGGCTCTTTACTGAGATGCACATCAGGAGGATATAAAATGATAGCAGTAAAATGAAATAGGGGGACTCTGACCTGACATAAAGAGAATTTTTTTCTCCATGAGGACAGTTGAGCACTGGAAGAGAACCTGTTCAGTCTCTCAGAGATTTTCAAGACCAAACTGAGCAGCTGGACCTGCATGACCTTGATTTGAGCAGCAAGTTGGACTGACACCTCCTAAAGTCTCTTCCAGCCTGCATGATCGTATTTTCCTAAGAAGAGATGATTCCTGAAATTAGTGTTCATTTCTCTGTGATCTGTGATTTAGATATGGACAGTGGGGTGTAGTGCCCAAGAAGGTATTTGTTCATGGGCATTGAAGTAGAAACACCATTAATTTGAACCTCTCTGCCTCTGGCAACTCCACAATATTATAGCGATACTATGGGTATTAGGCAGATCCGCTGATGTCAGGACCTCAGTGGTGACTAGAGGCATTTCAAAGAAATGCCTTGAGCAAATGAGATGAAGGTGTAGTACTCAGAACACTGAAGACTAGAACACCCCTCAGAAAAAAACCCTCTAGAGTCAAAATTTCCCATGTGGTCTTTCTCACTGTCAGTGCACAGTATCTCAATACATCTAGTCTGCAAGTCTATATGCATACATCTTCTACACATACACAGTAAACCAGACACTTTTAGGGCATGTTGAACCTCCTGGGCATGCACAGAACAAACTGCACTGCGTATCTGCAGATAGTTTGGTGCACATTTAGCTGGTTTGCAATATTTCGAGGATTTCCAAATCGTCTTTTGGTTGGAGGGATATAACCTGCTAGTGACAGAGACAGCAGGAATCCTGGAAAAAAAAAATACATAGTCATCAAAATCTTTAGATAGAAGATCTCTGCCCCCAAAAACTAAGAATATATCAAGGAAAACTTAAATATACTGTAAAATCTTCATAAAATTTTAGCTACTGTCTGACTCTCTTCCAGCATGCAGCAGTGGCATGTGCTGTATGGCTCTTAAGGAGTGGTAGATATGAAAGGTACCCTATTTCTCCTCACATCTACAGACCCTGCCTGCTTAGAGGAATTTAATTTCTCCCACTCTAAGAGATTAGAAATTTTCAAAAATATCTGAAATATAGCATACTTAGGACTCAAAACCCTCTCAATGGTACCAGTTTCTTGGTACTTACAGATGCCTACATAATAGTCCAAAGGAATAATATTTACACATGTGCCTGACAGTCTCATTCCTACCATGTACAGCTCTCACTGCCCACAGACATTGAATGTGGAGAGCAATATTTCTTTATCCTTGGCTGACACACAAACTGAGAAAAAATGGTTAATCCCTATAAAGCTGGAAACACTTAAGGAGTCCCGGGGTAGAGGCTGTGCATTTCATTCAGCTGCCTTAGGATTTTTAGTCTGTACCACCTGGTGATACTGTTATTGCTTCTTGTTGCCATCTACAATTCTGTCCTACTATTGCACATTTCCTTTCCACTAGTTACTGTATAGACACAGCAAACTTGTCTTCAGAAAATCATCAGCAGCTGCCACTACAGTTAAGGAGAATAAAAACAACTGATACTTTGAATGCCTTATTCAGAGATCAAGTAAGAAAGAACAGTTACAAGACTACTTCAACAGCTGTGTTGCTACATGCTGAGACGCAAACAGGACATAAGGTTTTCTTATATAGCTTTTGTCCTAGCTAAAGTCACCCTGGTACTACAAGGAAAGGAAATAGGAGCTTGAAGTGACTAAGTAAAATATAAAACCCCCTTTATTCCTGAAAAGGCAAACAAACAAATGCCAGAAGGTGCTGTCAAGGACTGTTACAGGATATGTGCTTCTATAAAGGAACTCTACTAGAAATGAAAAATAATCTAACTATCCTAAATTTAGGGGGTTCTTCCTGTCAGTGTAGCCAGACAAGGAAAGACAGGAACTGAGGTTGCTGCAATAATGTATTTCTTCTGAAGTTTTCGGCTTTACATGTGCAAATAATCACAGCAAGAACTTGGGATTTAAAATACAGCTATTGTCAAAGGGGAAAGGGTATTTTCCTTCCTCCGGTACAGGTCATATTTTTAAGAAAGAAAACCATGGTTACAAACAATTAAAATAAGTCATTAACTCACAAGGCAAGGTTTAAATTGCCATGAAATATACATGTAAATTTAATTATCTGAAGGCTTCACGTCCTTATGTGCTCATGGCACTTGTGTGCAGGTTGGTTTTGGATTTTAATGTGAGCCATCTGATAAGTAACTTGTGTAGCTGGTTGTGCTGTTCACTTTATGCATCAAATATGATGTGCATTCTGCAGTACTCTCTGCTTTAAAAACACGATAATCTTTGCAATCTTTTTTTCCCCAGAATATCCCAGAGTATTCTAGGAACTGAAGAAAATGAGCCATCTACATATAAACACATCACCTGTGCTCTGTGTGCCTATAGGGCAGTCATGTCAAAGGTGACAGTAGGAGGAAAATAGGGCAGTCATGTCAAAGGTGACAGTAGGAGGAAAATACTGAGAGTGTTCATTGCTATTCCAATTTTTTTAGGTTTTTTGATGATTTGTTTTCCTTTCTTTTATTTTTTTTTCCCTTTCACAATCACCTTTACAAAGGAGACATAAATACAAGAATGAGACTTAAATTTAACATTGCAATATAATAATATTTAATTAACAATGGCTTTCTAACATCTCTTTGCTAAACCAAATAATACAAATAATATAGGGAAAGTTGTGTCTGGAGATAGTGCAAAGAAACAGCAAGGCCATAGAAAAGGGAAAAAATGCACGCTTATGGTGAAGGATCCTTTTGTTTAGCCCTTTTGAGAAAGACCTCGATGACCTTAGAAAACCTCCAGCTGCAGCCGGTGAAACTGGGTTAAGGGCCTCAGCAGAGGACCTTGAGAGCCCTCTACAGGCCATCAGTGCCCGATAACTCCAAGGAGACTGATCCTGGTAGCCCTGCTCTGCTCATCTTCATCTGCCTTGATGTGCGGATGAAAGACATGTTTTATTTGCCATTTATCACAGTGGGGGTTTTGGTGTGCAACAGTAAGCCATCCCTTTAATGATGCATTCAGCTGGCAGCATTGTTCTGCTTAAATAACTACTTGCCAAAAAAGGAAAAGAATTTGTCCTCTCTCTGGATTTGTTATTTCATTAGGGTTCCTCAAGAGAACTCCAATAAAGGATTTGGGTCTATTAATCACCCTCCACATCCTGCTCAAGTAATTAGTCTTTAAAAATGTTTGCTACCTCCTTAGTAGTACATAATTTGACAGTGCTCGGTGAATCAGACGAGGTTCAGACTCACTAACCTTTAGAGGTTTGGCCTGTCTGATCTCATCAGTCTGGACCTCCAAGTGAACTGAAAACTGCACTTTTTTCATTCTTTGTGGCAGGTTTATAGTACAGCACTGCTGGACTCCTGCCATGAAGGAAAACTCAAAACATATAAATTCTTCATAAGGCAATGGTGGAAGGTGGCACTGAGAAATAATACTCTCATGCTGTCAGAGCTGCTACGGGGAGAGCAGGGGGAGTGCTCATTCTAAGACAAATGGAGCAACAATTGCTCCTGTTTAACTCCCTAAATGGGTAATCCTAGTTTATGGGGCCCCAGTGGTGGAAATCTTGCTGACATTGCTCTAAGGATTTTTTTTTTTTTTTGGCAGGGATTATAATTTCTCAGGAGAGCAATGCAAGTGCTGCACCAGCCATTTCACATACAGACCACTTTAAAATAAGTGTAAAGTGCAATTTTCTGTGAAGAAACATATATTTAAATGACAAATTTCATTAACATAACTAAAATATTTCAAGTTTATTCCATACGTTACCTGAACAGAGGCAGCTTCATGTTAGAAAATACTGAGTTGCAAGCCTTTCATGCAAAAATATATTTGGCACCACCAGGTATTGCTGTTCACATGCCTTGTTGCATTTTCTTGGCATTCCCAGTTCCATTGGCCTTGTTTCTGGTAAATTAAGAAAGCAATTACAGATTCCCAGACCACTTTGGGGACATTCCAGGGTTTAGTCTTTGGCATTACAGAGAGATACAAGCTGCCCAAGCTAAAGCTGTTAGGAGGATAAGGATTTCATTTTGCTGCATTTTTTGAGATTTAGATTTCTGCTGGAGATTTTGTTCTGACACTGGCCTGAAAATGAAGTTCTTCACATGATTTTGCGAAAGGGATTTGAACTAAAATGCCCATTTTCCAATTAGATCCTTTTGCTCTTTTGGTTTAGTTAATCACTCTCTTCTTACACTGGACAGACTCAGACACGCTTCCTGACACTATGTAGCTTGGGTTTGAGAGCAGCTCAACTCTATACTCTTCCTGCAGCTATGTGCAGCATTGCACCTGAAATCACATTAAATTGCTCAGAGAAAAGCCGGGTGACCACAACACTAATATTGTGAGCCAGGATCCTTTCAAAAACAAAATTTCAGACAAATAAATTCTAAACTTGACTATCGTTTTTGCCAATGTGAAGTACATGACTGAAAAATTGACAATAGGAATTTAAGTAGAGAAACAAAATTTAGTATTTTTGGGGGTAAGAGAGTGTGTTTATCTGTATAGGCTCACTTCTTGCTGTCAGAAAATGAAAAGCACAAAATATTTGCAGATGGGAGTCAGTCTCTCCAATCAAATGAATTTATCTCAATTTCCTGAAAGAGCTTCACTAGGAACTTATTTATCCTTTTAGCCTCCTCATGCGTAATAGGCAGCACTGGCATTAGTGAGTTATCCTGTTTAATTAAATTGAGAAAGAGTTCCCTAAAGTCAGTAAATTACAATGTGCTATGTTTCAGTTTTTCTGACC
Source organism: Psilopsiagon aurifrons (assembly GCA_025447955.1). NCBI lineage: Eukaryota > Metazoa > Chordata > Aves > Psittaciformes > Psittacidae > Psilopsiagon > Psilopsiagon aurifrons. The sequence goes on along the minus strand of JAOEHY010004609.1, from coordinate 4,578 downwards.
ATATGGCATACATGGCATAAAACCCAATTAAAAGATAACTGGACGTGCCTGAAACTTCAACAGGAGCCAAGTTCATTCAGTTTTGGGCCAGAGTTAAGGGCTTGTAGAAAGCAAACTTTTCACACAGTAGTTCTGTCCTACAGACATAAAGTACACTTTTATTATGGATATTTATAAATAATATAGAAAAAGTGAACTAATCATCATGTTGCTACAGATCTAAATAACAAGTCTTATAGGCAAATGTGAACTCAAAAGTCAATGCTGCTGCATCTACTTGGCAGGAAATGGCAGACTGGATGGTTTTATAATAATTGTTTATCTCTATTAAAAACTCTGTTAAATTATATTTTCATGCTTTTGTGTATTTTTGTACATATAGCAGTCATCATAGTATGTTATTAAGAGTATCCAAAGCCAGTTGTTAAAAAATGTCTGCAAACACCATTCTCCAACAGGTTCCACAAGGTTTTAGTGGTGAGAAAATGAGGTTATCATATTTCTTTGTGCTTAATACACTGCTGGAGCTGGCAGGATGCAGGATGAGTCCTACAGATCCTGCTGGTAACTTCAGGATGACTCCTACCTGTTTTAAAGAAATAATTGACTGTCATGATGTAACTTTTTTATTTTCTGTTACTCTTAGACTGGGAAACTAACATAAGCAAGTTAATGTGGCACAGGGGGAGGGAGTCTATTTTAATAAGCATCCATCTCTCCACTGTTTTAAGCTGCAAATATGCAAGTTTGCAGAATGTCTAACTTTGGAGCACTAAAATTGTCCTGTAAGGACGGAGTACATCTATGAAAGTAGAAAAAAGACCTGGAGAAACCAGCTGATGCATTCATTCTCCTTCCCCCCAGGACTTTGAAGATTCCAATATGTCTGTGTACACTCAATACATATGTGTAGGAAAAGTGGACAAGTCATCTCAGACCTTGAGACTGGTTAAAACAACAGCTATAATGCAAACAACCTCTAGCATGACTGCAAGAGTTTTTGTTCCCAGATTATCAGGAAATCTGACCTGATTTCTGCAAACACGGTGATTATTCACAAGCATGGTATTTGTCACCTTGATAGTCTGTGACTGTCCCATAGGCTGTACTGAATCCTACTGTCATTGCTTACCTAACACTTGCAGTATTTCTCAGTTCCTTGGTTGTATGACTGGAATAACAAATGAAAACCAGCTAATAATGAGTGAACTTTGAAATGGATAACTAAACATTCATACTAAATTACTTTCAGCTGTAGGTTTTCATAATCATATTAGAATATACTATATGGAAAATCAAATACCTATAGTACATAATACTCCACAAATGAAAGCAATTTAACACTTTTTCAGAAATCTGTTTGTGAGTAATATTTTTAATACTGTGCCAGCTTTAGGCTTTTTATACCTGGGAACTATGAAATGTTACAAAGCCAATTTTAAATGTTTATTATCACCAATAAATGCACTCTCAAGCTAAGTTGCAGCTGTAAGCCCTTATGATGTAATCTATACCTTTACAATATTCTTTCTCATGTCACTGTTATGTTTCTATGTACCCTAAAAATGAAAGCTCCATATTAACCCTAGCCAGGGAATCTACATAAATTATTGCAATACTCTTCTGCTTTTATCATTTTAAAATGTTTGCTTCAAAGAAAGCTGAATTTCAATGCACAGTTAATACCATTACTTCCATTGTGTGTTAGGTAGAAACAAAGACATTTTACTTCCTTCCTGAGAAAATTTTGTCTGAATTAATCCCTAATTGGTTATGTTAATAAATGATGTATTGCTTTTTGATCTTATTTTAAATACTAAAATATACCATTCTTTTTTTTTCTGAAACGTAAATATATAGTATTAAAATCAAAATACACTCAAGAGTTAATTTTAAATGAATTGATCTTTCATGAGAATGTTGGTTCATCAGAAAAGTTCTGGTTGGTTCTGAATTCTTTTTCTGCTTGATTTTTGTCAAAACCAAATCTGTGAGTAAAATATATTGGTATGTCTTCCGTCTGGAAGGAGTTCTTGAAATGTTTGGTCAGCCACTGCTCTAGCTAAGCATATTCACAGAAAATCTAAGACAATTCCAGAGTGACACATCTCTAACCAATGGGTCAGAAACCCAGAAATTTTAGCAGAGATAGTTAATGACCCATCGCACAAAAAAACATATTGCTATCTTCCTCAATTAAGTCCTCTCAGGACTGCAAAAGACAGAATCACAGGTAAGTAAATCCTTTATTGTTCTAGCAAAGAAGTGCTCAGCCTTTATTAAATTTTGGCTGCTAAAATGATGTGCAATGTAGAGGCCAGAAGGGTTAAGAAAGCTCTGATTCCATTTTCTTACTCCAAACAGTGTCATCCAACGTACCATACACTTCTAAAAGTGTCCATGGGAGATTTTGTGTGGTTATGAAGCCCTGCCTTATTCACGTAATGGGCACAGTCAGCTCTCAACGTGCCCAAAATGTGTTAAGTTTAAAAAACTTAGGAAGGTCTAAAATTAGCAGAGTGTAGCAAAAGCTGTCATTTTGAAAAGTAGTCCCTAAAAACATTTGACAAATCAATCAGAAGGAGAGAATTCAGGTGCAAATAATAATTCTCTTGCTCTTATCATGATTTTTTACTCTTAAAAATATATTTCCCCTCAATTTCCATAAACGCAGGGAGTCCTTTCTAGGAAACTAAGAAGAAAGAAGTGTTTTTAAATAACACGCTAGCATTAGCCTTTGTCTCTATTTATCATCCATCTGAATAAATCACAGTCCTTTCTAGTCCTTCTGGCTTTCAGTAACTGTCAAATTCACCACAAAGTGCTGACCAGAAGTGTGGCACATTATCTCCATGCCACCTCATTGCTGTGGAAACCTATAAAAACATAGGACTCCTGCAAAACAGAGTCAGACTTAAAAAGCATAAAGATGAGCAATACTGATACATTTACAGTACTATTAAGAACTGATTTTCTCATGCACTGCCTTTTCTTGCTCAGACTGTGCAAAAATTGAGGATGTGGCAAGCACAGTGAGTGTAGATAAGTAAAGTGGTTTCCTTAGAAACAATAAAAGCAGAACCTATAAAGCAGAACATCCTTCCAACTGGTGTGCCTTTTTAATGGTACTGATAACAAAGAGAACAGACGTAAGTAGCCTCACTATTTGTGCACAGCACACAGCATAGTTCCCCAAATAGCTGAATTACTTTCCATATATGATCATAAAATCTAGATAGAATCTCACAGGGCTGCCATTAAGGAAGAGGGTACAACTACGACGTTCCAATATTAGTAGTATGAGCTAAATATAGCAGCCGGCATTTCTGGTGCCCACTTGTGTTCATTACTTCTGTGATAAGTAATTCATCTCCCTTTTCCATTTTAACAGCTAGCTCATATGTCTTGGAAAGATGTGACCACTGCAACAAGTATGCTTCTAGCAAATCGAGGTTATAGCTTTCATACCAATGAGCTATTCTTCTGTCAACTTTTTAAAAAACAGGAGCCCAAATTAGCCATACAGGCAAGCAATTCCTGAAAGCCCTGAATGTCCAACAGCACTTGAGCTGGAACATAGGAAGGAAAAAAGAGAAAGTTTACATTTACGTAGAAATCAATTTGTTGAAAAAGCTTTGCGTCTGTCTCTGGATGTCAGGAACTAAGGGACCAAAAGCAGTCATGCATTGTCCTTGGTGGGCAATAAGTAATGCTTTGTTTCTTGTTAATGGGTGTAAATGCACTGTCTTCAGATTACTGAATTGGTTTTATGACTGCTCTATGTCTCTGCAAATACGTGTACTATTCAGGGCATGGTGAGTATTTGTGATCTATTTTACAGACCTTCATAATATAAAAAATATAAACTGTAAGCTGAAAGCAAATAATTGTATAGAAATGCTGGTCACTGAAAAAGGTGATGTACTATTTCTTAGGTTTTACTGTTTTCTAAAACCATTTTTTAACTCTTTAAAACTGACATGCAAAGTTGCATGTTTAGAAAAGTAACTAAGAGGCAACAGGCTTTATCTCTGCCAAAACCTTTGGCTCAGTCAGTGAACAGAAACTGGCAGAGGCTGGGATTGCCATAGAGTTTTTCTCTCTGTGATATAGCAGACACCTGCACTCACAGGTAATGCTCTCAATGCATATTATTAAGATGATGCTTCATCCTCAGGGCATTGTTGGAGATACAAAGTCTAAGAAAAGTGTTCAGACCCAAGAATTTTATCAGCACAGATCTATATCCTAGATTGGCTTGTAGAGATTAGCTACAAATCAAATTAAATTAAAATTAGGAAGTTCATAAAAATTATCAAGGTGTTTTCCAACGTGCCATTCATTTTCCAAAGCACAGGTGTTCAAAGGGAAAAAGAATTGGCCTGAAAAGGTTAGGGTTTTGTTTTTTTTCCTAGTGTATTTAAGAATTGTTTCTCAAGGTACCCGTGTGAGTGCAAACTTTGATGCAGGCAATACAAATATCTTTGGTTCTGGAATGACTTTTTGTCATGGGTTCAGCAGTAGCAGTCATTTTTCCCCTTCTTGGTAGCTGGTGCAGCACTGTGTTTTTGACTTGTG
>JAOEHY010004607.1:0-34498 GCA_025447955.1 Psilopsiagon aurifrons | reverse complement strand
CACTACAGTCCCTAATGAAGAGTCCCTCCCAGCATCCCTATAGGCCCCCTTCAGATACTGGAAGGCTGCTATGAGGTACATCTTAATTTTCTTACTTTTTCTTTTCTTCTTATTTTCTTACTTTTTTAGCTTCCCACCTATTTAGTTGTCTATCCATAATGTGGACTGTATCAAACTACCAGTTCCTTAAATGGTACTTCTGAAGCTGGGGTATTGGTTACCTTAAGGGATTTTATGTTGGAAGTTTCTAACCATATATGATCAGATATAGGATTAACAAACTAGGAGAAGGAACATTTGCTGCCTTTAGATCAGTCTAAACTTATTTTCCCCCCTGTATTACAGTTGTACATGGAGAGTGTCACCACCACTTGCACTACCCTTGAACCAGTACCACAACTCCTATCCTCTTTAGGGCTTAAACCTAAGCTTTAACTGGCAAAATCCCACGCAAACATTTGGGGTTTTTTGTTTGGGTGGTTTTCTGATTTTTTTTTTTTTAATTTTTTTGGCTTGAAAAGCTTTCAAAAAACACTTTGGGGATTTTTTTTTCTGTTTATTCTTCATAAGCAGAACGCAGATGTTTCCCAGATCTGTCAGTAATTCTCAGGTTCCTCTTCCACATCTCTATCAGCCCCATCTCAGCTTCTTCCAGGATGACTTGTGTCTTTGCATCTAGATAAAAAAACCCCAAACATTTTTAACCACAGTAAATGACAAAATGCATTGTCTCAAGTTGCTGCATCTCATAAATTCATGGTGCAATCATTTTTTTCTGAGAACTATTGTACAGTTGAAAGCAATAAAAGCAACCTGGTTTGTGGTCAAGACAATGATGTGAGTTTTACTCAACTGAATAATGGTGTCAGGGTGCAAAGATCAGCCATGGCGATTCCTGTTTCTTTCTTTCTAAACTGGAAAGAGAACTAATGTCTGGAAGACGCACCAAACAATCGCTGTATCTGGGATTTCAAGTTAGTTCTTGTATTTATTAGATTGCCACAGAGTGAAAGACACTGGGCTTCATCAAAGCAGTATTCTGCCTTTTGTCAGCGGTCTCAGCAAATGCTTCAGAGGAAGGAGAGGTGCCTTCCATAGTGTGTAACAGTGAGATTGCATGTCTCAGTGAGGAGGGAAATTCCAGTGAGAGCACATGAGGGCTACTGCGAGGGTTGAGCAGTGTTTAACCACCCTTACTCACTGCAGCCGTGCTGTGGCTGGTTCATGCTTAGACAGCTCAGGCAAGCAAGATGTCTGGGCCCTGAATTATAGGAGAGGTGTAGGAAACAGAAAGGGATAAGGATTTCTTGAGCAGTCCATGGGCCAGCTTGCAAGAGAAGGAAGGGAGAGTGACCACATACAAACTGACACAAACACCTTTGAACTGTAGACTAGGCACTGCAGAGCAGTTAGAAACAGGACTGATTTCATGTGAAATCAGGCTAAGTCTACAAGCAGGAAACATTAGTTATTTACTGGCAATATGATTTCTTGCTAAAACTGGCAAAAGTAAGTAGTCCTATTTTCATGGGGAGTGAATGAAGAAAGGCAACAAAACGTATTTTTGCTTCCTAAACTGTATATTAAAGCCATTGCAGAAGTGAGAGGAGCTCTGCAGCTAAGGGAGCTCATTGTTTTTCTGCTCTCATCCAATGGTCTCTATTTAAACATGACCCTTTTCACATTAAGGTGTGAACTCATCACACATAGCTTAGCAGCCTCTTCCATTACAGCTGTATTTTAAAGGTTACATGTTTAAGCCCCAAACTCAGCTACCTTTCATTTCATAGCTGCTTCTTCACACCAGGCTACATACAATTTTTATCTGAAACTGTCCCAGAGCGGTTCATGGCTGCTTTCTGCTCGTAAGTGTTGGGGCTAGACCCACGGCATCTGGGTATCTTTGAGCAACAAACAGCCCCATGCCTGATGTTTGGATGCTTAAGTGACTGAAGTGGGTTATATGCAGCTCACTGGTTTCTGCTCCAGCCCTGGGGGAGGCAGGATCCTCCAGAGAGTAGGTGCTGCAAGCAGGGAGCTCGGAGGGGAAGCTGAGCCGATGAGGTTTCCCTCCCTCTTTTGGCTCAGTGAGTCTTGAATTCTTGGCTACACAAGGGGAAGAGCTGTGAAAGGAAGGGTGGAAAGGCATCCTTCCTTCTTACACGTGCGTTAGCTAACTAACAGCATTTGAGCGCTGGAAGTCTCCCTTGAGGTGTGTGATGTGGTGGGAACCCACATTGAATACCAGCACTGAACCAAGTGGGTCCTCCAGCTACATGGAAATTACAGGGGACAGCAGCAGCAGCACAACTGCTAGATGTTTGGTTTCCATTTCTTTATCTTGCACACTGCTGCATTTTGTGAGGAGCCTGATCCTGGCATTGAAGGTGTACTTTGAGTGCAGGGACTGGATGCTGTGAGTTGTCAGAGAGGCTTGAAGGAAGAGCTCTTTCCTGGATCCCTGCCAGACTGAGGCAAGATTTCGGTGTCGAATGGCTCTGGACAGCACAGCTCTGGGCATGTGGCACAATTCCAGGCACCTTCTGGAGTACAAGTAGAAACACAAAGTGTCTAAAGCACTTGGGCACATCAGGGCAGTGCTGGCTGCCTGTGCCTGCAGTTTTGGTACCTCTGTCTCACCAAAACCACATTTGAGAACCTCATCCTTTGTTCAACCTCAGCTTGCATGTTTGGGAGTGTGCCTGCTGATGGAAAGCTGGTCACCAGGGAAGACAATCAGATTTCCCCATGTAGATCACCAAAGAAAGCCCTGAGGAAGAAATGCTTCCTTTTCAGCCTGTTGCTCACCACAAGAGTAAACTTGAGCAAAAGGCTGCTAATACTGGAACCCTGGCCATGCAGCTGTATGACACTCTGCATTGACTTGGCTGAATTCACTGAGATTCATGAAATTGTCACATTCATTCATGAAATTGACACTGAGAGTGGTATGCTTGGGAATTGTCTGTCCTTTTGTATGCATCTGTCCTTACATCCCTGCTTGTCCTGATCTGTCTGACTGAAGCATGACTGTCCCAACCAGAATCCAAACCAGCTCTGGCCTGTTGGATAACTCCATGGTGCGCAAATCTCCGCACCTCCCTGTGCTGCAGAATGCTTTACCCTCAGACCATTTAACTCCAGCACTGAGCAGTGTGGCTGTAACAGTGTGCATGAACTGTCTGGATATTTGCACAGCTTTGTGGGCAGGCTTCATAGCACATGCTGTTTCATGCAGCTGTGGCTAAATTGTTATTAGCTCCCCAGGCAGCAGGTATGAATGCCCCTGAGCTATGAGATGAAGCGTAGAAAAATGTTGGGTTTATATAATTTCCCTGATTAATTATTAGAGCACTTCATGGTCTTTAATGTGTTCATCCTGCCAGGAAAGGCAGTGGCATTAGCTCCATTTCACAGAGAGGACCAAGAGACAGCAAGGGATGAGACAAAAAGCTTCTGATTTCTCATGTTGGTCTTGGTCCCTTTATCCACAGCCCTTCATTTGGCTCTGCCTATACCGGTGCCTGCCCTAAGGAGTGATCTCCCTGTGTGGAGGTTCATTCACATTGCAGCTTTGCTGATGGATTCAGCCATGCCAAAACAGCTGGCCAGCCCACCACCCTCCAAAAAGATCCTCACAGGTTTTAGACCCTTTACCTTCCTAAAGACCACAACGTGTCCAGCAGGCCACAGCCCCTCAAATAACCCCCTTCTGACACAGCAGCTCCTTCTCATTCTGTTCACTGTTCCACCTAGAGATGGAGGCAGCCGCTGTGCCATTAGCACATGCATCTCTCATTGTAGGATGGATAGCTCTCCTTGATAACCCAATCTTTACCATCACTGGGGCTGGCTTCCAGGTTGTGCCTCCCTTTCTATTTACTTGCTGGTGTGTCACTCTGTCTACATCTATTTTCTAAGCAGTCCTGGGAAAGACTCTGAAAGGGGTAACGCAGGTGAAGGCAGATGGGTACAGAGTTGCAATGAGCCGTCTGGGTACAGTGCAGCAGGGCACTATTCCTGTTTGCTGTGCATTGCTTGACAGCTCTGTTGATTTTACCACATCAGCAAGGCTGCTTCCATCACCTAGGGCCTGACATATGGACAGTTCACATGAGAGAGAGGTGTAAATCAAGTGAATGAATGACTTGGACTGGGAACCAATCTCAGGAGCTGCTCATAGCCTAACCCAGTGAAGAGCAAGGTGGCAGAGAGGAAGCAGGACAGCCAGGTGAACCACAGACAGACACCTTGCATGTGCCTCTGCCTCACACAAACCTCACAGCTCTTTCAGAAGCCTCTGCCAGAGCCATGGCTGATGGCGTCTGTGATGGAAATTCATGCTCCATGCAGCCTCCACAGGGTCCTCCCATGAAGCCATACAGCAGAGTTGACCACAGCATGCAGGCAGGCATGATGCAGGGCAGGAGGGATGGGAGGTGAAGACCATCACCAGGCACATCCTGTCTTTGTGCTCAGAGGAAGCCAGCAGAGATCTGCTGAGAAGGTCAATCCTGGATTCACAAGAGCACATTCCCACACTGCATTCAGCAGTTACAGTGGTGGTGAAGTGAGGAAAGAGGCCTTTGCTGTACAGACAGGGCTTTGGTTTACTGGAAAAGGAAGAAGGCTTTTTAGGGGGGCTGCTGCAGGAAGCTGGTGTGAGTAACTTGTGATGGAGGTCTGATAACTCTTACTGTCTGCAGGGTGTAAATGGAGGATATCTGTTGAGTTCAGCCTCCCCTGAGATTCTGTAAGGATCTTGTTGGGACACAAGCAAGCACTGTGCTGTGAGACACTCATGCTGGGCTCCTCCTTAGTTACCAAGAAATGGGCATGGTTAGGGTGTGATTGCTTTAGATACCTCTTCTAGGAGAAGCTAAACTTTGCTATTGTGAGTGCCTGTTCTTCTCCAGTGACTAAATGGAAGTCAAGATGATGAATTAGCACCTAAGCTTATGCAAGTTGTGACCCATGTGGGGTGTCTGGAGCCATGAAAAGGTTGAGATCAGATATGCCTACAGAGCTCAGATGGAAGCATGAGAAAGTGCAGGATGTCAGCTTGGGATGTAAGTGCTTGAATTTCACTTCATTGAGCTGCCAAAATCCTTGTTGGATCTTGCCTGGCACACCTGGCATAAAGATCAAAGCAGGAGCTGAGCCCCTTCTCCTTCAACCCAGAGCCCTTCCAACTGCTTTTTCTTCCTCTTATAATTATGAAACCACTGGCAATGGGGCCATGTAGTCCCCCCCCCTTCTTCCCTGCCAGCCTCTCCGACCCATTTCTTGCTCCCTGGCAGACATGGCTTTGGAGTTAATTTCAATACAGGCAATTGTATTTCCAAGATAAATGATTTTATAACTATTTCTTATTAGCTTCTTGGCCTTGCTTGCTATTTTAAGCTTATTCTTCAGCTTCAAGCTCTAGCAAAATGTACTTTCCCTGCTGAAATTGTGCGTTCAGAGCAGGAAGGAACTTGGCTTTGTGAAGATTTATGTCCCTTTTAAGCTAATTATGTGACTCTTTGTAACAATAAGCTTCAGTTCTACTTTGGATAGTAAAATTTCTCTAAGCAGTTATTTGCCTCAGGCTATAAAGTATCTCCTACTGAAACTCAATGAAATGAAGGAATTCATACATATAAAACTTTAAAAATGCGCTGTTAAAGCCTGGACCCTGTCTTGAGTTTTTTGTGCAGAAGTCTAAGGATGTGGAGTTGCAAATACATTGTACGTGCGCCAATATAAGAAACTGCTAATTTCTGAAAAGCACTTCAGGTTACTTAAAATGAGATTTAGATTTTTTCTGGCAGTAATGAAAATGGACCAAAAAAGCCTTCTGTAGGTGTAGGGAAAGCGGAACATCATTTTGCTGTTCTTAAGAAAATCTGAAATGAGGAAAAGATGTTTCTTTGAGACAAAAACCTTATGATATTTTGTTACAAAACACTTTTCCTCTCACTAAAGTTTCCATTAAACCAAACTTTATTTTCACAGTAAAGACATGCCCGAAGGTTTTAAGCAAAGGTTCACTTCTGCAAGCACTTCTTCCTGTTGCTTCATTCTCCCCTTATTTCTTACTCTGTGTGGCTGCTGGGTTTTCTTTTCTTTCATTAAAAATGAAGCTAGATGGGCAGCAATAACAAGATCTCTACTGCTGCTCATGCAGCACCTCCTTGCTGCTCCAGGGTGTCCCTGGGTATGCCTCACAGGAAACAGTGGCCAAGGAGGGCTGCCAAGTGCCGTTAGCTCTGGAAATAGAGGAAATGGCAGCAGAGTTGCTGTCCTCCTTCCTGCACATCCAGGGGCAGAACATCATTTTGGGAGGCTTGGCCCTCAGGCACCTCTTGGTCCTGGGAGCTGTGGCCACATCAGGACCTTGTGGACTTGCAGGGTATGTGAGGGAACCCACAGGTTGCTGCTGCACAGGGTGAGTGTTGTGGCAAGCTCTTGTTCCTTGTCAGATCTCATCTGTTCACACAAGCACAACAGCCCTGTGCATCACATCTGCCCTACATTCTCCCCTTGTGAAACTCTTCTGACAATAAACATCATCTGCTTTTCTGCTTTCTTCTCTCACTCAGCTTCCCTACAACCCTCATAAAACCCCCTCTCTGTCCCGATTTCTTTCTCACCAGCACTTGTGTCTCCTCATCAGCTCTGGAGACCTTTTTCTTAAGCAGGCAGATCTGCCTTCTTTATCTTTACACTTCCCATGCTTGTTTCCACTACTGTTTCTTACAAGCTGGCTTTTACTTAATTTATTTCCTGTTTAGTTTTCTTTACCTCTCTCTGACCTTTTCCATCTCTGAAATCTTTGCTGTGTGTAGAAGAGTCTTCATCCCTCACAGCATATTCACATGTCAGTGTCCTCCAGGCTCTGGAGGACTGTTCCTGCCTTTGGCTATGTCTGTTTCCACAGCCTTTGCTTTTACTTCAGGTACCTCTGCACCCCACACATTTTCTCCTCCGCCCCTGGTGGTTGATGAGGATCTGTGCTCACCAGCTCCTCCAAGGTCAGCTCATCTTTCTTTGTCTTCTCTTTGCAGTCCCCTTCTCTTGCCTGCCATGACCTCAGTGATTCATCTTGCACTTTTCTCCTTCATTATGACACGTGGTCCATCCAGCCCGACAACTTCAGGCTCTGCCTTTCATCCCATGCCCTTTTTCTGATTACATGTATATGTGGCAAGAGTGCCATTGCACTTCTCCAATGCACATGTGATTTTTTTTCTCAGAAATGGTGGTGTTGTATTTAGCAATTCCCCCTCTCTGTGTTAATACAAATCCACATTTCTGCCTTCTCTTGGCCAGATATCCACAGTCTGCTGGTTTTCCTGGTCTCTATTCCTTTTTCTTAGAACAGTCTTCTTGACTTTTTAATGTTTCCTAGAGAACTGTTCTCTGCTATTCCCCCTCTGCACCTCATCTCTTGGATAACCTCACAGACGCAAACTCTAACAATTAACTGGTGTTAATAAGTAACTGACCTGTCTCCGAACATCCTTGACTACTATCCTGAACATCCACCTTCATGTTTTTGGTTGCTGACATTTAGCTCCTGATTCCCTGGAAAGAGCCACACCAGCTGATCTTGTCCTTTCAGTTTCCAGTAAACTGCAAACGCGCTTGAACACGTGCATGAGTAGAGCAGCAGGGTGGGAGTGAGCTGGGTCAGCACTCAGGGGTGCTCATTAGAAAAGGAAAATCTGTCATCTGGCATTACTGTGGGTCCAAGCAAAGCACCAGTGCTTTCAATTTGGAATTGAACAACTTTCTAAGTGGTGTGAAAGTAGGGAGCAAAAAGAGCTTTGTTCTCATAAACCTCAAAGGAGAAATAACTCAGATTAAGTTTACACTTCAACAGGTGGTTCTTTTCTTTATTTTTAACCACTTCATCTGTGTCTGCTTTGAAGGTCAGCCAGTTTCCCATCAGCTTCTCATGGGAAGCTGAGGGTCTTTCAGATTCTCTGCTAGCAATATTCCTTATCAACTATGCAATTAGGAAGTAATCAGTAGTTTGGTCTTCTTGGATAAGAGTTTGTGGTCCATCTTGTTGTGATAAGCCTTTATATATATATAAAAAATTGTTTGAAAAATCTGCTATAATGACCACGTTTCCTCTTATGCAATGCTGCTCTGGTCTGGGGGTTAATCAAATCACCACCTATATTTCTAGAGCCTCACACTGCAACTTGCAAGCATTTGTATACTGCTGCTTGCAGAACTGTGGCTCTGCCTTGGCAATACCAAGGGGTGTTACTGCCAAAGGGTGACTCCAAATTGCAGTTTTGAGGGTAACTTGATAATCCATGAGCAATTTCTCATGACAAGGATGTACGGTGATGGATGTGGCCAGAAAGGTATGAAACAGGCACAGGTGGGGGTTGTTCTGTACCTGAGCTGTATCCCCAGGTCTGAACCAGGATGGGGAAGGCAGGAGAGGGCAAGATTGTGTCAGCTGGTTCAATAGTTCGATTTAGGCTACTGCTTTTTTGGTTTGTTTTCTTTCTACTCTTGCCATCCTTTTGATCATCTCAGCACCTATTGGGGGCTGACTGTTTTATTGCATGCCAGTAGGTACACTTAAGAAGCATATGCAGTGTTGTCAGGAAGAAACCTGATTTCTACAGGGGTATTTTAGATCTTATTTGGCTGAAAGACAAAAGCTGCTTGGAGCAGTAAATCGGAACCAAACACTAAAGGTTAGGAGTAGCTGATGTCATGTGATGACTTGAGGATCCTCCAAAGCAGAGGCGTTCTCGCCCAGCCACTAAGCTGCTCGGGTCAGTCCCTTCTCTTACCTTGCATTTTCCTTTGTGAACGCAGGATGGCGGCACATGCTTTAGGCATTAGAATAGTTTTCCTTTACTGCTGGTGCTTGTAAGAGATGGAAAAAATATTTATTCCACCCTGCCACAAACCCCTTATCTCATATTCCTTTCCTTTACCAAACTGGAATCCATTCCTTATTCTTCCCCTTCAATTCAGTTCTGCCTTTGTTCCTAATATTGAATTTCCTCCTGGTGTTGCATCCTACTGCTTTGAATTAAAATGTGTTCTGTGCAGGATGGTGCTTCCCTTGTGTAGATATCATGGGTTTGAGGGTTTTACTGAAAGTTCAATCTGTAGGGGGATAAATTCTTGCTATGAATACATGGAGGAGGATTTGGAGTGTCTCAACTAGCTTGGATAAGCAGCTTTAGCTGAGCTGGTGTTGAAGGGCCCTTATAAATTTCTCTTTTCTTTATGTTTCCTCTACTTACAGGGGTCATGTGGGTGGCAACAATCTTTTTCTTTCAAAGACACAAGTCTGTTTTCTTGGTCAGATGTATTTATGGAAGGTGGCTCTTTCTGATGTATTTTACCAATTCCTGCGAGCCTCTAACATCATCTTGCTATGGTGTTCCACGGCTGCCCTCTGGTGCTGCTGGGGCTCTTGTTACCAGCTTTGTGCTTGTCATAAAGCAGATTTATGCACAGATTCTGTAACCTTGAGTTATTGTGTGCTTTGCTTCATGTTGTTTGTCTTTTGCCATTACTGCATTTGAGAGTATGATCTGGGACCAGACTTAAATTAACACCCCCTAACACTGACATCAGTTTGTTATAACAGACATTTTTACCATGAAAGGTGATTTCTTACAAGTATATTTGCATTCTTCACTAAATGTGATGCAGTTTCTACCTTGATGCACCGTCTGATTTGACTGTTCTTGTTATGTTTGTACATAAGTTTCATTGGTAATACAATGAGAACTTCACACAGGAAAAACAAGAGAAAGGGCTCTTTTTTTCCTGTTTTTGCAGCAGCCAAACCCATCCATGCCTATTCCCTTGTGTAGACCAATGGCTTTAGGGCAACAAACAATTTTATGTAATTTGGGAGCATCTTGTATTCACTCTTTCAAGCTTTCTGGAAAGTGGTGTGGGCAGTATGTAGGAGATGCGAAAAGGAGCTGCTCTCTGGAACATGGGTGGCTTAAATTATCAATTAGAATGTATCAAACAAGTGATTACAGGGGAAATTGTGAGCAGCTTGCTATTCCCCCAGACCCTTACTATCTTTACTAGCTTGCTTAGTCTCTTGGTTAACTTGAGCAGTACAAAACTGCACTCCAAAGATGTGGCTGCACTGCCTTCAGGAAAGCCAAAGATCACTTGCTTAGTTTAAAGAAAATACAAATGCACAAGCCAGATGTGGAGCTAGAAATGAAGATGGCTGAAGGAGGCAGGAGCATGTAAAATTTAAGGTGTGAGCATTTTCTCACTGAGAATGCATGTATGTACCTAGCTACCTGTATGAAGAATACCTTCTAACAAGTGTGGGGAAATAAGCTACTACTGGCTTTAAAACATGTTAACTCTAATTAAGAGCATGTTAATGAAAGGGAAGTTTGTGGATTTTTCCAAATCTAGGGTTGGTGCACACATCATTTGAAAACTGCAGCACATACCTGGGGAGAGTGGTGAAATCGGAATCTGATCTGCATTCAAATAGTACCAGTGGAATTATGACTTGTCACCTTGCTGGGCAGAAAGCAAGCCTTGGAAACAGGGACAGGCAGGAGCTGAGTGCTGCAGGGAGAATGCAGTTTGTTTGGGAGTGGGGGCATTAAGTTACCCATCTACTCATCTCTGGTCATCAGAGCTCCCCTAATAGGTCCAAGACGGAGCGGAGTTTGCAGTTAGGATGTGGGTTGTGCTGCTGCACAGCAAACAGGCTCAAGCAAGTGTCTAGAGAACTGCATTTTGCAGAAACTGGTGTCAGTGCTGCTGCTCAGGGAGAGTTTGGATGTGAAACAAAGCCTGGGCCCTGAGGGGCTGCCGAGCAACTCAACTAGTGATTAATATCTGCCTTCCATAGCACTGTGTAAGCTCTGTGGAGCACCAACTGCAAGGGAGTGAGGCTTCAGTCAGTTTGATGGGGATGGTGATTGAAATATAAACCTGTAGTAACAGGTCAGCGATGTTCTGCTCAACAGAAAGCTGTTGAGGGATCTTGTTGTCTTGTGCCTTTATTTATGCCTAATAATTCCAATATTTAGGGATTATTGTATATGTGTGTGTGTAGTGGTGAGGAGACAGTTGCCTGATGCCTTAGTCGAATATCACTGCAGGTGGTTGAGGGGTTACTGGAGCAAGTTGCACTAGCAGTGGTGTGTTTATTCTTCCCAACTTCTTACACCAGCACACAGCCATTTCTGTAGAAGAAAACAGGATGTGCTGGTGGTGTGGATCGTTTTTGGGCTGGGAAGCTTTGGTGTAGGAGTTGATGACATCAGTGACTCTGGACAGTTTCTTTGTAGTGCCTGTGAGAATTTTGGCCCATGACGGGGAGTGTGCTATAAAAAAGTGACTCACTTGTTTAACTTCTCTTCCCATTTCATGCTTTATGTTCTGTTTTTCATTCCTATCTATTCGACATCACCTCTGCCTTCTGCCCCTTTGTCTTCTCTCTAGCTAGCTCTCTCCTTCCCACTAGTTACTGTAAGTTTTCTTTTGCTTTACCTCTTTCTATTTGCCCAAGCCCGTGTCTGTCTTCATGTCTTTCCCAGATGCCTGCACATCTTCTTTTCACCTCTGTTCCTTGCGCCCTCTGTTCCCTTGGTACCATAAGATGTCTTCAAGCTCTACCTCATCCACTTTTTAGTTAGAAGCATTCAAGCCATCTAACCAGTTCATATTAGCTGATCCCCCCTTAGTGCTGATTCTCCTAGGATCTCCTGCAGGATAATACATTTAACTGAGTAAAATCAAGCTAATGGGTTAAGTTAAGGAGATGCTTTTGGGGAGCACCAGTTGCCAGACAATATCCAGATGGATTTCCAAGAGCTGCAAAGCCCATACTAGGGCTGATTTTGCCTTCAAAAGTGGTGTAGGATACTGAGCAGGACCTGCCTAGAGTGGGTGATGACACCTCTGTGTCTGCAGTGTGGCAAAGTGCACAAATGCAGGCTGCTAATGAGCACATTCCTCTTCAGGGTCCCCCTCCAGATGGCTGACAGAAAAGTGTTGGGCTGATGCTCATACCTGATCCTGTCTCACCAGTCCTGCAGAGTGCAGGGAGTATTGTCTGCCCACTGATACCAGCCAGCATCACCACTGTGGTTACATCCCCCTGCTTGCTGAGTCATGCCTTTGGATCAGAGGTAAGCAGTCAGCACCCAGTTGCTGTCTATGCAAACCTCCTTTTTGGGTGTATTATGCTCTTATTGTTCATGCATTCTGAATGAAAAAGATGTCTCATGTTTTAAAGTCTTACTGTGAGTGGGATACTTTTGGTTTTGTTTGTCATGATGTCCAGTGCACCCTCTTAGTGACTCTCAAGAGAACAGGGGAAGGTACATGGGAGTGTGCTTAAGAATGTTGTTGCACCCTGTACCAGACACATATCCCCACCTCAGTTCTCACCTGAAATGTGAAACAGAGTTTCAAAGACCAAAGAGAAATAATGACATTGCCTCTAAACTAAATTCTTGGTAGTTCAAAGTAATTGCACAGCTGTTCTCTCAAGCTCTTACATGAAATCATATGTGTCAGCAGTGGTTTAGCATCATGTGGCCAGGCACATTGATGGCTATGGTAGGATCACCTGAGTATTCACAGCCAAATAATGCCCAGCCACCTCCTTTCCACTGCTAGATTTAAGTATTGAGTTTTTGGAGGAGAAAGACAATGTTGCTGACATCCAGGCTGTGGAAGCACTCATGCACAAAGGTCTTGTGCTAGTGCAGGCAGTGGTTTGCTGCTTCAGGTGTCCAAATAGCAGGAGTTTGCAGACTCTGGACATTATGCCTTGTTTTGTTGTACAATTGTACCTTATGCAATTTGGTGTCCGGGGGTTTTGTTGCTGTTGTAGGAAAAGCTGCCTTACTTCTGTGGCTGGGGGAAAGTACTCTGTACAAACAGCTCCTGCTCTGATACAGAAATATAGTATGTAAGGAGCAGGCTTCTTGGCATGACCCTGAGCTAGGGCTCACTTCTTCCAAGTCCATAATAGCTTGGGGCCAGCTCAGCAGAGAGCTCCCTTGAGGCTGACTTCCCCCCCTCTTTCATTATGGGGAAATGGCTTTCAGAGGTCTCTGAAGGTGGTTGTGTTTAGGATCAGCATCAGACTTACCTGTGTCACTGCTCTGAGCTGAAGCCATGAATGAAGGTGTGCTTGCTTGGAAATGGTGTGCAGTGCACTGGCCAGGTTTTCTGTATATTTCTAAATAAAAAATATAAATGACAGTCCTTCAGGTAATGGAGAAAACCCAGACTGACTCCAAAGGGAGGTTAGTTTCCTGTCAGCAGTCTGTCCTGCCTCTTCCTCTGCTGATCGGTGTACCTATAAAAGATAACTTCAACATTATAACTTCAACCTTAGGGACTTCAGCAGAGAAGACTAAGAATATTTCTGCATGATTCTCCAAAGTATACACCCCTGAATATAAAGTGTCCTTTGCTCTCTTGCCCTACATCTTCATACAACAGCTTGCTCCTTCCATTAGCAAACAGTGGTTTAAGTGGCAGAGGCCACACAGTGAGAGGAGACCAAAAATTTGCAGATCCTAAAGTGAAGGATTTTCATATTGGAGGTTTTATTTTCAAAAATATCAAGCTTAAAAATAAGCCTTGTTTTTCTTGTGTGCTTGGCATCAATTTCTTTTAGAAGTAATAATAATAAGATATTTAAATAATGACCTTTCCCATTTGTCAGCCTTCTCTGCTATCTTGAAGCTAGCTTAAAAAGAGTTGCTGTGGTAATTCAAACTTGCAGGGCCATATGCATAGGATTAAAGTTTGACTATGAATCAAGAAAGAAAAGGAACTGGATGAGAAGTCTCTTTATCTGAATACACATCTTCACCAGTGATCACTTGCAGTCAAAATTCCTTCCCCGATTTCCTGCTGGAGACAAAGCTGCAATCCTGGCTGCAGTAAAGAGGAGCTAACACAAACCTATTTTTTTTGCTGCTATGGTGCTGCAAATAAACAGCCTTTTTTAGGACAGTCTCCAAAATACCAGTGGAGCTTGCTAGCTAACACGCAGTCACTCAACCTGTGAATTGTCTGCATCCCTTTGTATTTTCATTATCCTGCATTTCCTTAGTTAAAACATTGTTTTCCATATGGGGATGGAGCTTCCTTCCTCATTGCTTTTCATGCTTCCAGTGTGAACAGTGTGAATCAGAAACCTGCTATCTACCACCAGCTTTTTTTTCCTGAGAAACTACGAGGGTACCTGGCAACCTCTGTGATCACTTGTGTTTAGGCAATTGCTCCTTGAGATCTGAATGTGTGCAATGCTGTGATACTGAGCTTCATCATTTCTGATGAAGTGACTGGGGAGAGGAATGGTTTGGAAGAATTATTTTCCTTAGTGTTGTGAAATAACTGAGATAAGGGGGCTTTTCCCATGTGGTGAGGTCACACTCAGACTGCGCTGTCCTGTGCAGAGCAAGATGTGACCTTGAGCTGCAGGATCTTAACTGTATTTGATAAGCACCTTGCAGTTCTGGCTTAGTGTGCTATAAAGCTGAGATGTGCAGCTGTGGAATATGCTTTTTTACTTCAAACTCTGCAAGAAAAAGGAGTAAATTTGATCCCTGTTCCTTGACTAGAGCCCTTAAATTCGATCTCTGTTCCTTGACTAGAGCCCTTAAATTCGATCTCTGTTCCTTGACTAGAGCCCTTAAATTCGATCTCTGCTCCTTGACTAGAGCCCTTAGGTTTCTTTCTGTAGCAGCCAAAGACAAAGCCAGTAAAAATATATCCTGTTCTAGCCATTGGTCTCCCCTTGCTCCAGCTGCAAGTGTGTGCTCAGCCTTGCCAGATGAAATTTTACTGCTAGAGCTTGGGCTATGTAAACAAGCTGGGTTTCTGAGGAACTGCTTTAAATCTCCTGTGTTACCCATCTCCCACTGCTGAAATACTTAGCAGAATAGCAAAGGAAAGAGCAGCCCAGAAGAGAGATGTGAAAACCCAACCAACAGTGGCTGCTGAAAGCCTGTTTGCTCAGAGCCCTACGTGGTGTTTGCTGAGATTTCCTGTTTGAAGCATAGAGATGACTATTGTGGTGATCACTGTTAACAGATAAAGATTGCTTTTAATGGTGAGATGATATAGCTAGAGAAGTGCTGCATGAGTTGGGGTGATTGAACTGTTGGAATATAGACTGTTGCTTCTGTAAAAGCATGTGAAAGCATTGAGCACATCCTTTAAGAATAGAGGCCATGTCCTTCTTTTCTGCAAAGCATCCAGAGAACACCTTCATCTGAGACTGGGAAAAGAGTGGTTAGGGGCCCAAACAGTCTCTTGTCAGGATGCAACTCTTGCTTTGGATTCTCCCTAAATACAGAAAAATAAAGAAATAAAGGCCCTACTTTTGAGAGCTTCCACACAAAAGTCACTCTTGAATCAAAGGGTAATTCAGCTGTAGCTGTGAACTCCACACACCGTGAACCTGTGTGTGACCAGGAACTTGTTCCATACATCTGCTGCATAGATTTGCTTGTAGTGTTTCCTTTTTCTATGGAGATGTCCTTTCTGTATCATGGTACTTCAGTATCTCCCTGTAAGTGCTGTCTGTGTCTGTGCTGCAGCATGTTTGCCCAGTGCTGGGGCTAGGCACTGGTCTCCCTGAAATACCTGCCAATTCTAATCTGCAGCTCAAGTGACTTGGCATCATTCGTCTCAAAGACCTTCGGTATCCTCTACCTCTGTGCATGCCCCAGATACTTATATTTATCTTTGCCTGATTAGGGGTTCTCTGCTGCAGAGTTCTGTGCAGATGTTTCTTTATTTAAAGCACACTTTATTGAAAGGAAGGAAAGGACAGACACATCCAGAGGAAGGAGGTGTTTTTCATAGCATCGCTTACTCTGAAGTGCTGCCGATGCCAGGAAAATGCTCACATTGCTCATAATTCTTTGTCTCATTTGTTCTTCCCTCCTGTTCCCCACTTCCAAAACCCCACCAACAGGAGTTCCCTGCTTCCTGACTTACTAATTAAATCTCTCTGCCTTCAATAAACTAAGAAAGTCTATCAATGAAGTAGTATGTGGTCAAATGATGGCTGGATTTCCTGCTCAGCAGGAAATTTGGTAGGAAAATACGACCTCAGCAGCTTAGCAGGCTTATTTTTAGGGCCTGTGAGCTTGTTTAACTCTGAGATGCCGACTGCCAGATTTCTATTGTTGTCAAATGGCTTGTGTCCCACCAGGCTGAATCAAATCAGTGACTCACGGACAAGGAGGAATCGCTTTGGCAGTGGGTTGCGATTTTCTTTCCTCCTCCAGTCTAAGATGTGAAAAATGATAAAACTTGTTTGCAAAACTAATTTCCAGCTTGCTCTCATTGGAAAAATAATATATATATAGTGCTTGTAATGAAAGAAAAAAACCTCAACAAAATATCACATTGCAAAATTGTTTGCAAAGCACCTGATGTATTGAAGTTGGGTGTTGTTGCATTTGGCATGGGCTGGCCCTGCTCATGCTCTGGGCTGGCATCATGCAAGCTAAGCCCTGAATGGGAACAACAAGGACATGTTCGCTCAGTGCTGTTCCTTGGCGAGCAATCCCTGGAGAAAGCTGGGATTTATTAAGCCCGCAGCGCTATACTGAGGCAGGGACAGGGATTTCAGGTGTGAGTTGGCTGACATCAAGCCAGCTTGGCAAGTGGATGTAAATCACGTGGAAAGTTCAAATCCATATGTTGTTTAGGAAAATTCTAATTCCAGGACATAACCTCGCTCATCTCTCTCAGCCTTCCTCTCAAATCTTTAACCTCCTCTGTAGTACAAGCTACTTCTAGAAGTCATTAAAATTAGTTCCTTGAGATACATACAGGATTGTTTTGGACTTCTTACTGTTCTTGCTGCTTACCCTCTGTCCTTTAAAGCATTGTGTGCAGTTGGATGCAGGCTGGAATACAGTGAGGGCACACTTTTAGGCCATCACCTATAGTGATGAGAACCTTACATCTTCTCTGGTGGGTTTTGCCTAATTACATCCTCTGGAGCAGGTCAGAGGTTTTGTGCCTTGCATCAGGGCAGCAGCTGGGCAGTACAGGGTGTGAATCTCTTACAGCCCTCCTGTATCTCACACCCAGGTTTGTGGTAAGACCTATGGAAGCCCGTGTTAGCAGGGCTGGAAGGCAGTGAGCCACAACCCCAGGGAGGGTTGTTTCTTCAGGTTTATAGCATCGTGCAAAGATCCTGCAAGTCCACTCAGAAGTTACTTAGAAGGAACCAGATTTATGACCTTTGTTTCTGTTTATAGCAGTCACCAAGAGGTGTTTGAATCTAATGACCTGTCACCTTGCCCAGCAGGCATGCTGTTCAGAGCACTGGTTCCCTTATGTGTGAGCTTTCTCCTCTGCATTGGTGTGCACAGGCATTGCTGTCTGGCAGCAGTTCAGGCATCAAGGACATGAACTGTCGCTGTCAGCATTGAATTATACTTGAGCATGGCCTTTAAAATGAGTATGAAGTTTCTCAGTCTAATACAACATCTTGCTCTGTAGGTCTCATCAATGAGGAAAAAGATAGAAGGTCTTGGCTGAAGGTACAATTCAAAACTTTAGTAGTAGCCTACCACAGTGTGATGCTTACTTCTGCTTGTGGCAAGCTCATATTGGTTCAGCTTTCAACGACTTACGTACTGAAGGGTCTGTTGTGAGTTCACAGTTTGGTAACTATGAGTTTGTTTACTGTTTACTTTTAAAGAACTGATTGTGAATTTCTTCCTGTAGCATGTCCTTGGGCCCTTCACAAAGTCTGAGGTTCTGGTGTCAGGCAAACCCACACGTGATTTTGAAAATCCCTAAATATTCAGAATGTCCAGTTCTGCAGCTCTTACACCAGTCAAAGCCTGGCTCAAGGCCGTAGCAGTCTGTCACACACAGGGAGTCCTCAAGAACTTGAGCTTGAAAGTGATTATCCTGATTTTTTTCCTCTATGTCTGATCCACACACTCAAACTGTACTGCTTTGTCTAACAGCAGTGAAGTGATAGCTGTCCCTCCTCAGCTTCCCGATAACAGCGAAGGATGCTGTTAGCAGTATAGCTTATATCTTTTCCAAGAGCATATTGCTGTATCAGCAGAAAGTACTCTGATGTTATGAGAGCTGGAGTGCAAATCCAAGCAAGTTAAGACGACTAAGTAAAAATGGAGTATCACTCAGGCTTTCAAGGGGCGGTAGCACTAGATGATATTTAAGGCTCTTTACAGCCCAAACCATTCCATGATTGTTTGCTGGGGATGTTAGCAGCCAGTTAGCTATGCAGTGTAAATGTGTGTAATGGCTTAATTTCTATACTGAACAGTGAAACAGTGTTTGAATCCTTTTGATAATTCTGGTCTGGACTACAGATATGCTGCCTTTGGAAGAGACGGCTTTGAGATGCTAATCCTATCAGCCAGAGAGTTTAAATGTTTGGGTGTTGTATTCAAGACTTAATGGAAATCAAAATCTACCTCTGCTGCACACCTACCCTTTATTTTGATAAAGGGACTCTGTGATGCACTGACCTGAGCTGCAAAGTTGGTTTTAAAAGATCCTGTTGCCTTACTTCCATGGACACTCTCCCCTCAGTTGTGCCAGCACAACTGTTGATGGGATAGAGCTGTTAATGGGAACCTAGTTAAGTGATCCAGGTTAAAAATAAACCCCTATTTTGGGGGGAAGTGGTGGAAAGAAGGGTTATATTTAAATCCGATCATTGTGGTGATCTGGTAGACAATGTGACCTCCCAAGCAGTTGTTGCAGCTCAAGGGCAGGGGAAGAGGCAGAGAGTTGTGCAGAGAGAAGAATAAGTGGCAGTCTCTGAAATCAGTTTCATTGTCCTCCACTCTTGGAAAAAAGAGTGAAAATTGAACTCTGAACCCTGGTTTCAGAGAGTTACAATTAACCAGCATAAGTAGTGTTTAAGGGGGAGTTGTAGGATAAATACTTGGGAATGACTGACTGCTGCACGACGGTGTCCCACAGGTACCTCCCCATCCTCATTTCTACCTGTGATCCCAAGCTGCTATGCTAGTTTGTGATAATGAGATAATATATATGGGAAGAGGATAGGAATCTGAACTGCCAAGCCATGGTCATATTTATGGCTGTACTAACACCATGACAAATGGGTCTTACCAATATTCTCCTCTCTCTTGGGTTGGGATGGCTCTATTGCACAGGTATTTGTCACACATGCAAGTGGGAGTGGGGTTGGAAAATGAAGAATCATTCTCATGAGCAATGCTGAGGGAGGATGCATTTAAAATTACACAATTTGTAATGCAAAATCTTTAGGTCAGTGGAGGAATTTTAATAAGAACCCTTGGCCCTCTGCTCTGTGGCCTTCTAACTGTATGCAGGCCAAGTGACCACTGCCAACAGTGAAAACAGTGTGACTAAGGACCAGAAACAGATATTACTTCAAGAAGAATGTTTAGCAGGATGTGATTGTTGGACTTGTGACTGAAATCTGTTCTTTAATGAATCTGAACCCTTTTCCTACACAAATCTGAAAATGAATCAAGGTCTTCTCGAATTACTTCCTGGGTATGGTTGTAGTCAGGTAGTTACATGCCTACCTTTATACTGGTCTTAAGAAGTCATTTTGAGTACTTGATACTGCTCATGTGCAGGAAATACTGTTTCTTTTCTGGTAACTCTATGGTTGTAGAAGCAAATCTCAACTCCATTGTAACTTCAAGCTCTATGTGAGGGGTGCTGATCATGCTTATATAATATATAATTATTATAGCATTATTATATAATGCATGTTTATAACCAAAAATAGCCTCTTGCTTGAAACTTTACTGTCTTACTTAGAACAGCATGGTCAGCATCTGATCTGGCTGAGTCCTGCCTTGTGCTTACACAAGACTTTATTGTGCTGGGTTATTTTCAGTCCAGGTTGTGAGTGCATCAGTGGCCACATTCTGCACAAGGCTGTCATGTACAGTGACAGTGCATGCTGGAATTTGTAACATTAATAATGACAGTAACGGCACTGTCAGAACAGAGATTGTTTGGGTTTCTTTACTTGTGTAACCTATTCACAATTTGTAAACATTCCCCAACGCAAAACTATCCATGCAGCAGAAAGTCATCCCCCCCAGATATCTCAGTATGCAGATCTTATGCTGTGCCATGGGGTGCCTCTGTTTAAAGCACTTTCCACAGCTCCCTAATTCAGCTAATACTGATTCAGGATATGAAATAACACCTCCACTGTGTATCAGCTGCTAAATCAGTGTTGCTAATATGGTTTTCAGACTCCTTGTTGAGATCTTACTCCTTGTTAAGATCTTATGGCTCACCTCTGCTGAGATGGCTTTTCTGCTGTCTCATTTCCAGATATAACAGTTTGATGCCGGCTTTGGAAGCAGCACAGTCCTTCCACTGGTCAGAAGGTACTTCAAGATTAATTTTATTCTGTTAGTGTGACACAAGCTTTGTGCCATGGTTGAATTTGAAATTAACCAGAACACCAATTCTAGAAAGTAATATTCCTTTTCCCTTACAGATATCTGCCCTTTCACTTTCAAGCATCCCAGCTTGACCTGGTTATCCTATTCAGGAGAGGGAGATGGGAACCTGGGAAACAAATTTATTAGTTTCAGTGGCAGCTGCTTTGGTCATATCTGTTTGTTGTTGTCTGAAGATGCTCATTCTGAGGTGATCTAGTGAATAAGTTCCAAGAAAGTATTCTGTGACTGTAGAGCTGATTGAGGTAATGATGCACTGCCTCAGAAGCTGTGGGATTTGTATGAAACAAGAAAAAGGAATAACCAGTTACCCATGCTTATGGTTTCCAGGAAATTCTCTATGTGTGCTGGATGTACTCGAAGTTTGAGGACTACAGAAAAGCTTTAAATTTCAATATTATTCCAGTTATTATGTATATTTATAGAAGTCAGAGTAAAAGAACACATTCACACATACAGTTTTTCTGGAGGAAACTTTCCTTTTTCATCATGCACACACTGGCACACAGTTACATAAAAGAGCAAACAGTGCGAAACGTGTGTTGTTCAGTTCTATTTACATTGGTCAAAATCCCCTAGGTGGAGAAAATCCGGCACAGGGTACTGGGCGTTTAAATGGCCTGGGAAAACATATACACAGTGATCCCAATGAGAAACCACCTTATTCTTCTCTTGTCCCAGTGTTTTCGATGTGCAAGTGTCCTATTGGTTTTGCATGTAAGTTTAAGAATTGAACCCAAGAACAGCCAGCAGTTTTAAACATTATTTTAAAGTGACCATTTCCAAAGAAAAAGCCAGCAACAGAGCTCTGCTTTGCTGTGAGATGTACCTGGTTTAAGACAGTGATTCTAACCTCTAAAAACGACAAGATTAAGTTTGTGTATTTGCTGACCAACTTTTCCCTCACCCTAGCAGGAACCGGAGAAGATTCCAGCAGCTGGAATCAGTACCTAGAGAAAAGGATCTTTGACCACTGCTGTGGGACATAAAAAAGGTGTTTTGAGTAGATCTTTCTCACTTTCTAGGCTTTTTGAGTCCATCATCTTGAACCTTACACAAACTAGTTTTCTAAACAAGGTATCTCCGTTGCACAGCATCTCTGGGGTGATTTGAGCTACAGTCTTTAGGAGTACAGAGAGCAAAGGCACAGCTTGCACCCAGACAGGGGTCTCAGGGGTAAGCTTGAGTTCAACACTGGGAAGTTAAAAATGCAGCTTTTCTGGCATTAGTGGGGGAACCAGGGCTTGGGCTGCTAATCTTCTTGGACTTCTGATCAGAATAGCTCCACCTCTCTCTTTAGTGCTGAGCAATGAAATCTGCTTACTGAAATGAGGACTGGTTTGTTTCTGTTCTTAAATCCCACCCAAGTTACTGTTTGCAGCCTGTCCTTTTGAATGCAGCAAAGCTTTGGGGTTATCCTGTGCTGAGGGTTAACTTTTGGCAGGGAGGCTCAGCCTGGCTTTTGGTGCCTGATACCAGCAGAAAAGGATAGAGAAAGTAGAGTGGCTCTCTTAACCCTTTCTGAAGGATGGTCTCCTTTGTGCAGCCAGCTCCTGCTTTCTTCAAATTGTACATTGTGTAGACACACACAGAAACTGCTGTTACTGCTGTCCCTGAGACAGTATTTCAGAGATGGTAATTTCCTGCCTGCTTTACAGCAAATCCACCCCTTGGGAATGACATGGGGTGTTATAAAGAAACCCTTGAGGGAGACCAGCCTCTGAGAAGATCATTAGAAGTGTCGTATGATCTTATCAGTGTGATAGATCCCTTTTCTCCTTCACCAGATCTTTGTCAGAGGGAAGTCTTCTCTGAGTTATACAGCAGTTCTTTCTGGGTAGAGGGCAGGGAGGGAGAGCAGACAGTCTTGCTCCACCATCCATTCAGCACAATAGCGAGAATTTCCTAAAAACATAATAGGGATATTTGTAGAAGGACATAGAGGCCGAACCCATGCAGCAGGTCTGCAGTGAGTAAGGTTAGGAGGAACAAAGCCTTGCTATCTGATGAGCAGCTGTGTGCTTGCACAGCCAGCACAGGAACTTTTCACCTTTCTTACTTACCTAAGGAGCCAGTACACAACTTCTGTATGTGACCTGTGCTGCCTCCTTGCCCTTGCATTTCATAGACTTGAGCCTGCATAGTTAGCACTGATTCTACAAAGCTGATGAAGACTTACCCTGTCCCACAAACATCTGGCACTTTGCATCTGATGTAAAGCCTGGTATGTTACTAAGAGAAGCCTACTGCAGGAGAACAGGCTTTCATGGTGTTTCTAGCAGAATCATAGGATAGTTACGGTTGGAAATGACCTTAAGACCATCTAGTTGAACCCCCCTGCCATGGGCAGGGACACCTCCCACTAAATCATGCCACCCAAGGCTCTGTCCAACCTGGCCTTGAACACTGACAGCGACCGGTTAATACAGTAACACTTCCTCACATCATGACATCTACCATGAAACCTTAGGCTGCTGTGGCATTTTGCATAGGTGTACATACACAAGGGTGAGTTTGGGCAGAGGTGTTTCATACTGCCTTTCAGAACATCAGCTTTCCAGCTGGGAAATGACTTGCAAAGCTTGTAGTGAGCTTACAGTGAATGAATGGCATATGGAGGACTGGGAATAGGAAAAGTGAGCTGGCTGGGAGCAATGAAATGCTTGATAAATGCTGTGTATTTAACACCTGAGAGGGTTGCTGGATCCTGTCTCTCAGCTTCAGATAGGTAAAGGCACTGACTTCTAATTAATTTGATTTGTGCTTTTAAACTCATAGTTCAGTGTGT
This sequence comes from Psilopsiagon aurifrons, assembly GCA_025447955.1. Lineage (NCBI taxonomy): Eukaryota > Metazoa > Chordata > Aves > Psittaciformes > Psittacidae > Psilopsiagon > Psilopsiagon aurifrons. The sequence goes on along the minus strand of JAOEHY010004607.1, from coordinate 11,233 downwards.
GCTGTTTGACAATAGCCCTTTGTCAGATGGGAGCAGGAACACACTCAGCTTCACCTTGGCCAGCAAAACCGTGAGTCCACTTTTCCTTTACTGCCATCACTCCATCCAGATTGGCTTTACCAACATCTGAAAAATTGCTTTTCCTCCCTCTGAATGCATAATTGGTTATTTGTACGCAAATATTTACTTGGTATACCTGACCTAGAAAAAAAAGATTAGCCAAGAACTGCCCTACCAGATGTGAGTGTCAGTCGACGTATGATCTCCATATAATTTATAAGGGATTAAATTACAAAATAATGAATCTTTTCAGTAAGCGTTTTGGCACATGATGATAGCATTACATTTTATGTGAGAATATTGACCGCAGCTCTTGCCTCATAAAACTGCAAACAGAAATCTGTAAGCATTGGCAGTAGTTTCACTTAGAAAAAGACACCCATTATGCTCAGATTACAGTCAAGCTGTGTACGTACAGCCTGGAGGTAGTCCAGTCACACGCAGTTCTTTCCCCTCTCTCCTTTAGCATGTTCATAAGAAGCCTAGACAGTGGTTTCTAGGTTAGATGTGTTTTCTCTTCCCTTGGATTTAACTGGAGGAGAGCCTGCAGAGCAGAAGGTCTTCCAGGATTCTTGCGAATGAGAGATTCCTCTGCCATATTCTGCCCTTGCTCGCCCACAGCGAATGAGCACCCACCATGTGTGTGAGAACAACCGTATCCCATGCAGCTTCCAAACCTCATGTCACTCGGGAATCTCACCGATCTGCTTCTTGTTTGCAAGTGGAAAGGAGCAATTTTAAAATCAGATTTGCAAGCTGACAGTTACATGTTGTTCATGGAGAGTGAGCATGTAAACAGGCTTCTCATCTCTCTTTGTAAAGCTGAAATGACACAGGGCTTTGCCTTGGAGAAGAGCACTTGCTGGTGGTCCGTATAATTTTCTTGCAAATAAGAAGACTGTTTCAAATGCACCTTAGCTTTTTAGTGAATCCTTCCCAGTCAGTTCTCTCTCCCATCTACAAAAATGGAGCTCTCTTCTCATTAAGCGCAATTTTTAACAACCAGGTAATGGTAGGGCAGTGGAATGTGCCCTACCTCCTTCACACAGCTTAGGATGTGTCAGTTTTTGACGGTTTCACCACTCCCTCTCCCCCCTTGACAGTGCTGTGGTGCAAAGGATGCTTTGCTGCATACAGAAAACCCTGCCTGTATCAAAGCCTGTAAAATCCCTCTGGCCTCACTTTGCGCTTTCATTGAAGTTATGGCAACAGCTTCTCTGAAGTGCATACATCTTATGGCAAGTGTTGAAACAGGCTCATCAGCCAAAGGAAATACAAACTTTAAAAAGCCCTCAAAACATTTTGCTTCGGGCCTTCACAGAAGGAAAGGGGCATGGCACTGGCTTTCACTTCACATATGGTTGAATGGCAAACACTGATGCTTTTTCAAACACAGCTCATTGCTTCTGTTTGAGCTAAACTTTTCCCAGATGCTGACAAATTCACTGTAATTGGCTGTGCCCTGTCCTGCCACTGTGCCTCATTCCACTGAGTAGTTTGGATGATCTGTCCTTGTGTTAGTGTTTTGTTTCTGCTCCAAAGGTGCTGGTGTCTGAGGTTTAATATACAGCAAAATACTTCCTAAGCCAGCCTTATGTGCAAGTTTCTAGTAAATATAGCTATAGTTTAAAGATGAGATAGGATAGTTTGGTTGCTCTCATACTCCCTGCATATGTTGAGTTCATCATAGATTTTTCTGCATTCAGAGCCAAAAGTAAGAGGCACTAAATAAGCAATAGTCATTCGGGGGCTAAACCAGAATAATCTCTGGGGTTTGTCCAAGCCTCGGTAAGTAACTGAGTTTGAATAAAAAAGTGAATGTAGTGCTGAATAAATATTCCCTTCAAAGCATTAACGCTTTTCGCAGACTTTAAAAGCCTCTGCTGCTTTAAGCAGTCATCACATTTGATGAGCAGCTCTCAGTGTCCCAGGAGACTTGATCTGAGAGACTTTAGACAAATAGTGAAGTGGAAAACATCTGTTAAATTAATATTTTGTCTGTCTCTTATTTGGCAATGTAGTCCTAGAAAGTAGTTCCATGCTGTACTGTGGAAAAGGTAGAATATTGATCTAGATGTATGGGTCAAAAAATGTAGATTACTGATCTGCATTTTCAGCAGTAAAATTTCTGCTGTTGTAACTTCATACATTTTCAAGTCATCTTTTCATTTGTATTACACTTCAGGATGAATCACCTGTTAAGGTCAGTATAGCTTCAAATGTGAAACAGTGGCTAAAGAAATTAATGATCTAGTAAAGCACGATGATACATAGGCAGATAACTTTCCATATATTTCTATAATCTGTATATAAAAGGAAAAGCAGGATATCTAAAGATGAAAAAAGAAAATATTGCTGTAACTAAGAGTGTGGCTTGGCTTACTTTTGGAGCTTTCTTGAGACCTTGCAGTTTAATTAGTTGACTGTATAGAGAAAACCACCAAGCAATCACTAAAAGAACTTCTCTTAATTGGGTGCTTTGACACCAATTGTCTGTACCCAGACAAGCTCTTCAGTAAGGTCAGTACTCTAATTCTTCTGCTCCTCAGCTGCACTCAATTTCCATAGAAGTGGTTTGCCCTTGCAAGGACTCTGGGGTTCCAAGACCTGTCTTTCAGCTGACTTCATAGTCTAGCCCTTTCCAGAAACAGTCATATAAAATCTTCTGGGACATAAAAGCCCAGGTGCAACCAAGCAGCAATGAGCCCTTTACTCCTCACTAGAGGTGGCATTTAAAACAAACTGACAGCTTAATCTGACAAAGATGAAATTTCTTACTCAAAGATATTCTCATTATTTTTCTCTTCTATCACCACGTAACTGTTTTGCCTACTTTCAAAACAACTGTTTACACTTCAAAGCTCTCCACATAATAAATTCAGCATGCCTGCATCTTGCAAAACCAGGAGGTATACTCTTTCAGTGAAATAAGGGAAAGCCAAAAGCTTTTATTATGTCTTTAAAAGCAAACATACATATTGTGTGAAGTTATTGTGTTAACATACGATGATGCATCTTCAGAAGGCATGAAATATTGGCAGGTATCATTAAGAAAATTAAATTTTCTATTTCCCAACTGGTTCCGTGTAAACTGCTGGGGGAAAAAAATACCAAATATTGGCATGTTCTGATTAAAGAAGCTGTTCTGTTCCCTCCTCTGTTGGCACATGTGTTGTTACCTATCCATGATCTCCAAAGGGAGATCCATTGGGATTTTTGTATTTCATGTTCACCTATTGCATGTGATGGGACCATCCCAGTGTTAAGGATTGGTCCACCTGTGTTGCTATCCAACAGCAACTTCATTCACACCATGTGTGTGAACCCACATATTCTGAAACAACTATTTCACACGTGGTGTTAATCAAAAGTTAATGGGGGAGAACTCAATGTGTAAACATCTTACTAGAAATGAGATTCAGATGTTGGGTCTCCTCCATTTGTAATAGCCTGGTCACTTATTTCATCCTGTGGTGCTGGTAGTGCAGTCTTTGTTAGAGCTGTCTCAGTCTTGAAAAGAGAATCCATTTTTATCTGGGTCTTTATGTTGAAGGACTTCTGGAAGGATTCTGACGTAAAATAATAGATGAATGGGTCAAAGCAGCAGTTCATTGTTGCAATGCACAGTGTGATTGGGTACATTGTCCTAGCAAACCTCTCCAAGGAGCAGTTTGCTATCGCTTGGGAGCGCACAAGAGCATACAAGAAGAGTATGGAATTGTAAGGCACAAAGCACACAACAAAAATGGCCACGTGCACAATGATCATTTTCAATACTTTCTCTTTGTTTGTCCCAATCTGAGACAAAGTGGCAGGTTTCCGGAGAGTCCTGAGAACTAAAGAAGAGCATGTAAGGTTGAGTAGCAAAGGAATTATGAATCCTACCACTTCAATAAATATAGTGATCTTAGAGAGATAGGTTTTCCAGATACGTTTGGAAAAGCCTTCAAAACAGGTTGTGCTGGTGTTGGAAATGTTGGTTGTGGAGAACAATGAAGCTGAAATTCCACCGCTGAGAACCAGTATCCAAACACCAGCACAGACTATGGCAGAATTTCTCCTGGTCCTAATGGTGCGAGATCGGAACGGATAGACGATAGCAAGGAAACGGTCGACACTAATGCAGGTGAGGAACAGCATGCTCCCATAGATGTTGGTGAGAAATGCTGTACCAGAGATTTTGCACAGACTATCTCCAAAAGGCCAATGCCTGTTGAAATTATAAAAAATTTTAAAAGGCAAAGTGAACACAAAAAGCAAATCTGAAACAGCCAAGTTTGTCATGAAAATGGCAGTTTCACTTCGCATTTTCATCCGAAAGCAGAAAACAAAGAGGGAGGCACAGTTAGTAATCAGACCAAGGATGAAGACCACACTGTACACAGCTCCATACAAGTTGTACTTAAAGGAATCATCTATCAAACAGGTATGATTGTTGCTGTGGTTTCCCATGCCAAGTTTGTGATGTGTTTCCAAAGAACTTCAAAGTCTACTTCAGTGACATCCATAAAATAAGGCAGTGATCTCTTCTCTACCTGAAGAAACACATTCCAGGAAGGTTGCTTCACACCTTGCTACCATGTCTCTGTCACAAGTCCTCTCATCCTAAAGGAGGGAAAAAGATGCCATCAGTCTTGGAACCTACCATCACTGAAACTGGCTGTGCAAGAGAACATGTGCTCTTTCCTTTCCAAATGAATATATGCAAACAGGATCAATTACTTTTCAAGGTAGTCTTTATAAATTCAACTATTATTGGGGTATTCAAAGCTGAACACAGCAGTTACTGTACTCAACTTTTCCTTTCCTTCCCCCATCTCTTCCTCATCCTCCTATTGGAGGAAGAGCAATTACTAATTCCAACTTTCCTCTTGGAAAGATTTTTCTTTTAAATTTGAGATGGAATTGGCTAGGTATGTCTGGAAAGAAATTAGATCATGAGCCCCATGTATAGAACCCAACAGTCTGAAATGTTCACCTAAACTTGTAACAAGAGGAGAAAGAAACCAAAAGTTTTAGTGTTTGCTTTTAACTGTGCAGAAATGAAAGTTCTATGGCCTCTTTCAACCTTTTCTTGAGCACAAGTTTTAAACCCCAAGCCTATGTTAACAATGTGCTGCTTTACCATTTTTCTACTTGAAAATGGAAGCATCCTTACACGTGCTTTCACTTTGAAAAACCTGAACTGTATTTCAAAAATGTTTTTCCAAGATACTTTCCAAAATTATGCTTGCCACTTCAGGAAAATGCTGTGCTTTTTTCCCTTAAATTTCTGAAAAAATGACGGTTAATTTCTTAAAGTTTCCACGGTGGTGCCTGTGCCGGTGAAAACCTCGTAGGAAAGAGTGGGGGCAGCCTCTATGCGGCTCATGGCCACATAAAACTTTCTCACGGCTCCCCAGGTCGCCCCGGGCCGTCAGAAGGAGGCAGCAGCATCCTCAGGGCATGGTCCAAACCGCACCGTGCGGTCTGGCTCCCAGGGAGTCAGGGAGAGCGGAGAACGGGCTCGGTTTGATTGTGGTAGCTGTGCATTTGTGAGCCTGTCCCCGGAGAGGCAGGAGCTCCAGCCGACGGTGGTTTGCAACCTCCTCCCGGCGCCGCCGGACAGCCAGAAACTCGCCTTCTGCAGACAGATGTCTTTGAAATGGGTCAGTGGGTGGAAAAACTGAGAGGCGGTAGAACGGGGTGGGGAGCGAGCAGATCTGGATGCCAACCCGGGTACGAAACTAGGAGCGGTGTAAAGAAAAGCGTGTCTGGGCAGAGTCCGGGGAAGATCTGAGTTTGTCCCATCAAATGTCTGCTCGACGATAAACATACTCAGTAGGGTATGGAGAGCTGTGAAAGGTGAAGGTGGAGCTCAGGGGCATTCAGATTCTTAATATGTCACCAGAGTACTTAAAAAATAACTCAGAAATTCCAAGGAAATTGGAAGTTCAAAGAAAGCATCCTCCTCATTAAAAACACCCAAGTGCTGCAGTCTGCAGCAGCTTCAGCAGAGCTCGCAGCATTAATTCTTCAAGAATCTCTGCATATCAGCATTATTTAGAGTGCACTATAGTTTGGCAGATCAAGGCATGCCTGAAGGACCCTGCTGTCCTTTCCTCATTCCAGTTGTGATCTCCCACTGGAGTTTTCATGTCTGCACAGTAAAGCTAGATCAAGGGGCTGAAAGCTAAGAAGAAAATGAGAAGATCTGGTTTCAAGGCTGTCACTGGGTGACACTGCTAAGACAAGGGAGGACTGCCTCTGCGTGTCAGCACTTGGATCAGACAGGTTAGTTGGGGAGTGGACTGCGAGACCTCAAATCAGCATTGTCATTTTATCAAGAAGTTTTTCATTGTAGATGGACCTTATCAGTAGGTAGAAAAGTAGTTGTTTCTGCATGCTAACAGGTGGCAAGAAATGAGAGGTCTTTCTAGTGTGTCTGTTATTTATAGGGCTGAACCATAGCATGGAGCACTGTACTAAAAAGACTTTTCCTCTATAAACCCTGCAGAGGTTGGTAACGTAAGTTTCCAACGGGAGTGAGAAATTTGGGAACGGGGAGGAAGATTTCCCATTTGTTTTTCCCAATTGCAGCCAATGACTGTGTTGTGTTGGTCTTGCATGCAAATTAGAACAGTAAGTCACAAGTAGGATGGATTTAAGTGTTTGTTGACTTGCTAAAGCATCTGCAGGGCATCACAGTATTGTCATTGCAGTATGAGAAGTAGTAACCGTAGAGCTGACACCAAGTGTTCTTAAAAGAGAGTTGGGTAAGCTGCGTGAACAGATGTTTTATTTCACTGTTTTTCATTACCCCCTGCCTTAAATACTTACACAGCTACAGATGCAAAGAAGTGTGTTGGATCAAAACAAGCAAAGCACTGGAGTTTTGGTGTATATTGCTGCAGTAACAGAAAGTATGCTCTAACAACTTACCATGGAGAGGAAAATAAAGAGGGGGAAAAAAAAAAAAAAAAGGAAAGAAAAAACCATTAAAGTCATTCCTGAAAGTAGTTATTTTGGGTACATAGCTGAAGTTCAGAAGTCTGTTATTCTCTATCTTTTGAACAGGTAGAAAACTAAGTTCTTTGTAGATTGATGTGAGAGGTCATGATCTTTGGCTGACCATGCTGGCAAAGACACATAGTTTGTTCTTGCAGCTTTGTGACATTTTAAGGACTGTGTTGTGTTTGAGTTATGGTTCCTTTCATGGATTTTTGTCAACTGATCCTGAAAGAAAATGAATTAAGTGGGTTTGCAGCTGCATTTTGCTCTTCTAACCTTGAGGCTGGAATATGAAGATGCCAGGTTCCACAGGCTGCCCTTCCTGCTATGTGATAGACCAGTGAGATATATGACTGTATGGCAACTCTGAAACAAAGTAAACTAAAAAATAAAAAGGAGATGTGAAGAATTTTGGAAGTACTGATATAGGAGCTAAATAAATGGAAGAAGTGGAACTTGGAGACAAAATACAGACAAAAGTGAACAAAAAACAAGCCACAAATATGAGAAATATAAAATGCATAATTGATTTTGTTGTAAACTTTAACTGGTTTGCATGAAAATTGTACATGAATATTTGATAGTTGGGGGTAAGACCAACAATCCAATGAGAATAAGGTACGGAGAAAACACAACTGAGAAAGTTTCAAGAGCAGTTTTCTGTGCATAGTTAAACATACAGGAGAACTAAATTGCATTTACAGCTTAAATACGTTTTCACTAAGAGAGCATCTCCCTCATAGGTATGCTTGCCCTAAATTGATACTGGTATCTCTTTTGTCATTTGACAGCTGCCTCCAGGCTTTTAGGCTATTTCTGGGAGAACATAAAGAATATAAACATTATAAAAGACCTTCATACTTTTATGCTCTGTCAAAAGTTTAAGCTGCAAGGAAGTTTATAAACTTAATGCTTACTGATTGTTCTTCTATATCTTCTCAGTTTTACTGGTTTATGGCAGTAAAATTTTCATTGTTATGAAAAGCCAGATGGTGATTTAGCATATTGTAATATTAACAGCTTCTCTGCTAAACTTTTCAAAACATCATTTGTCTGGGTTTTTGTGTCTAATAAGTGTACACCTGAGGAAAACAAAAGATCCTAATCGGACTTCGGGTTCTGCAAAAGCTTGACGTTTTTTTTAATACGGAGACTGTGCTTTTTCTACATTATCCTTCTCCACAGAGTTGCTACAATACAGAAATGTGTATTATCTTTTCTTTAAACATCTCTAGTAACATTTCCCTTTATTGTAAAATTTATGAAACTCAGTGTTCTTGCCCAGATTCCCCATTGCTTCTTTTCTGCCTGAGTAGGGAAAAAACAATTCTAACCTTCAGTTTGCAGATGAATTCTTGAAAGCTGAGCCTCAGCATAAATCAGAGAGGGAGTGTCAGAAATGCAAACACCATGTGTGGAAAGAAAAACAGGCCTAAAGAAGATGATCACAACTTTGAAAACCACTTTAGCACAAAATGTTGTCTGACAGAAGGAAGACACCTTACTCTAAGGAAATACATCTGAAGCACACTATAGCATACTTCTCTTTGGAACAAAGTATCTTCTGATATGGGTGAGTATCCTCTTGTGGAGATGAACACGGCTTATGCCCGAAGTTAATAAAGGAGGGTCATATTTTCTTCATCAGGATATGTGTAATAAATACTAGAAGTACTCTTTCGTTGTGCCAGTTCTCTGTTTAAACAAAACTGTTGTAGTTTTTTGGAGGCAAATTCTTCAGATAAGTTTAAAATAAGTTTAATATGAATAAACTCTGGTAGTACTGCATGATCTATACCACCTGTGACAAACTTCCTTCAAGATGCTGGCAGTTAGTTCTAATTACAGAATCAAAAATAAAAGTGGGGCAGATTGCAGGCATGAGTTGCCAAAATTAGCTGTAAAACATACACTGGGAAATTAAGAGCCTCTTATGCCACTATGATGGCTTTGGCTTGCTGCCAGATGCCTACCCAGAGCTCTCTTACCCTGCCTCCTCAACAGGATACAGGGAGAAGACAAGATGGAAAAGCTCATAGGTTGAAATAAAGACAGAGAGATTGCTTACCAATTGCCACCATGGTTAGAACAGACTCAATTGCCAAATAAAAATAGCTTGGAATGGTGAGAAACAAGGATAAAACTAAAACTATTTTCCCTCTAAACCTTCTGACTTCTTCCCAAGGTCAATTTCATTCCTTAATTTCTGACTCTTTTACTTCTTTGTCCGTGAGTGGTGCAGGCAGATGGGGACTGAAGGTTGCCTTCAGTCCACAACAGCCCCTCCCTGCCATTCCATCCTGTTCATGACTGGAGCACTTTCTCCCTCTCTTTCTTCACTGACCTTGGTGTTTCTGCAGGGCCGCTTCTCCTACGTTTTTCTCTCTCCTCTCTCTCACAGCTGCCATGTATCGTATTTTGTCATTTCTTAAATAAGTTATCTAAGATGTGCCACTAGTGTCACGGATGAGCTCAGCTTTTGCCAGCATTGGGCTCATCTTGGAGTCATCTGGAAGCAGCTGTGTCCAGCATGAGCCATTCCCTGTCCTCTTCTTGCAGAGGCAGGTGTGTGTGTCACCTTCCCCCTTCTCCCCTGCTCTTAACCATAATAAGAATCAGTCAAGTTCCTCCTAAGACCCTAACAAACTTCAACCTTTAAAACTTTTCCAAATTTTATCTGTGAAAAGTATCAATTGTCTTAGACAGTCCCCTCTTCCAAAGTAAAAATAAAGCAATACCGTTATTATGTATATAAGTAAAAAACATATATACCTGCAAACATAGATGAGTATGTATACACAAGGAATTCTAGACTAATGTTTAGGTTGGTTTCACTTCTCCCTTACACTTCAGAAACATTTCATGAATTTCAGAGCCTGGCCTCACAGTTACTGTAAGTGCAGGCTTCTGGCAGGATTGCAGGCTCTGTGTCTGCAATGCTCTGCTCAAGCCCTTCCTTTGTCTTCCCATCATCTATTGACTACTTCATAGCCCAGCTTTTCCGCTCAAGTTTGTTTCATTTCTCCTTCCTCCCTTTGTTGAACACAGTTTGCTGTTGCAGCTGTGTGGTAGGCTGACCCTGCCTGGATGCCAAGGGCCCACCAAAGCTGCCCTCCTCAGCTGGACAGGGGAGAGAAAAAAGTAACAAAAAGCTAAGGTCAGGGAGAGATCATTCACCAATTGCCTTCACAGGCAAAACAGACTCACTCAGGGAAATAAGTTTAACTTATGGGCTGCAGGTGAGTATCTGTCCCATGGACGTCCAAGGGTTGCAGGGGTAGCGTCTGCCTTACCATGGGCTTCACCACAGGCTTCACCACAGGTTTCACCAGCAGTTGCAAGGGAATGTGCATTCCTGTGCATGGAGCACCTCCTTCCCTTCCTTTTTCACTGACTTTGGTGTCTGCAGAGCTGTTTCTGTCATACATTCTTACTCCTCTCTCTCCCACTGCAACTGGGAGAGTCGCTGCTGTGCAGCAATTTTTTCTCCTTACTAAATATGCTACCTCATAGCCACTACCACGATTGCTGGCACTCATGGGCTCAGCCTTGGTCAGCAGTGTGCTCATCTTGGAGCTGTCTGGCATCGGCAGTGTTGCACATGGAGGAAGCTTCTGGCATTTCCTCACAAGAAGCCACTCCTGTACCCTGACTACCAAAATTTTGCCATGCAAACCCAATACAAGCTGTGAGGAATAATTCTACAAGAACCTGCTTTGTAGTCTGTAGTATTCATGTTTTGCTGGATAAACATTTCCATTAGAAATTGTTAAACTCATGTGATCCTATGTCATATGAGAAGCATCTCTGATTTAGTCATAATATTTTTATGATTACAATATTCTGCCATTAACTGCCATTAGCTGCTTCATAAACTGGTAGTCTGGTGCTTAGCCTATTCGCATTTTGTTGGTATAACTTATATAGCTAGTATGATTTCATGCTATGTTGTCTGGTGCTGGTACGTGTAGATAAAGGTTAAAAAGAATTCAGTATCAACACTTTTTTCCCAGCATATTCAAACAAATTAATGCCATCTTAGAACCATGAACCTAAAGTTGCTTTAGATTTTACTTGTATGTACAGCATTCGTCTTTTGTCTTTACTTCTGTCGTGGTTTAAGCCATAAATCAGCCACGCAGTTTGTTCACTCACTTCCCCCTTTTTCTTCCCTCTGCTCCTG
>JAOEHY010004606.1:0-13657 GCA_025447955.1 Psilopsiagon aurifrons | reverse complement strand
GGGGAAATCCCTAAACAACTCAGTAGGACAAGGCCATGGTTTTGTTTCAGGTGACCCATTCTCAATAGTTCTACTCACACTTTTGTGAAATGAGGCCTGTTCTGGGTTTTGTCTGCCTTTGCTTTTGACAGTAGCAAGTGTGGAAGTTGGTTATGGCTATTCACGATGTTACTTTGCCTTAGGGTAGGTGAATTATCTGAGTTTGACCTAATCCTTCCTCTTTGCCTCTGAAACTTTATTGAGTACTAATGATTCTGCAGGAAAACCTGCAGTAGACAGTTTGACTCCTATAAAGAACGTTCTCCTGGAATCACTGTTCCAAATATGGCATCTGTGTGCATTTTTATTCCTGTTTCATGGAGATGAATAATTGAAAGTGGTTATTGATTTTTTTTTTATTATTATTATTTTTTTCCTTCTCTTCTCCTTCATTTGTTTTTCATCTCTGGTTGCATCCCAGCTACTGCCTTCCAAGAAAGCATGTGCTACAGTGCTGATGTCCTACAAGAGGGCATAAACCCAGCAGAGAATAGTGCCTAAAATGGATGTCCTATTTGATCAATGTCTATTTTCCATCTTTTCTGTTTCTTGACTAGTTGGTCTTGTAAGCAGGAAATGGTTGGTAACTGTAGTATTCAAAACATACAAACAATTTACTAGCACTAGTTTGGAGGGACTAACATTTTCTCTTTAAAATATGCCTGGAAGAGCAGTTCCTCTTCTGTAATCACAGCATATGGTTATTCCTTGTGGTATCTTTGCATGTAGCAGCAACGAGGTCCTGTGGCTGTTAATTTCTCTTAGGGTTTTTTTGTTGGTTTTTTTTTCTTTTGTCTTCAGACTTCCACGCATTGTGAGAGAAGCTTCCATGCAGCACCAGTTGAATCTGCAGGAACCTGACAGGCTATGGGTTCTGTAGTTTCAAGAAAAGTGGCAGAACTGTGCTGCATTGCTTACAGAAATATTCCTGCAGTTCTACTCCAATTCTGAATATCAAACTGAGGAAAAAAATGAAGCAAGATTTGACCGAGTCACAGAAACATGGCGCTGTAGTCAGAGTGTTGTCAATGTAGCTTGTCTTAGAAATTTTACCTGTGCCAAAGCCAATTCTTAATCTCCCTCTACCCTCTCCTCAGCCTTCCTTTTGGTTTGTCTGCCAGGCTGAGCTCCCTGCCTTCCCTTTGCTCATCTTCACAGTTGCACTGATGCTTGTTACCTGTCTTGTAGGATCCTGCTATGATTTTTTTGTCAGAATTGTCTCTCTGTAAAGCAGCATGGCATCTGTAACCTGGATTACAGGGCATCTGGTGAATCTGTGCCTCTGGACTGACACACTCTTCAGAAGGATGTTAGCAACCTTTTTGCCTCTGTTCAGGTGCTGGAAACTGTTAAATCAGCAAATTCCAGGCATCAGACCCTTCTTGGGGCAGCTGTTGCCTTTTACTAGAGGTTCTTGGCTGGTTCAGAGTGAGTGTGGTCCGAGGCAGCTTAATGTGCCTGGAATTAATAAATATCCTCTGCAAGAAGAGGAATGTTGCGCCATATTTTGGCTCTTGGAGCTTCACTCACATTGCCTTGGTTGCTAGATCTGGTTTGTACCTTCTCCTTCATTCTGTGCATCTGTTGGGACATGTGGAAAGCTTTGCTGTGCCTCTGGCTGGAGCAGTCCTGAGGGTGCCAATTGGGAACTAATGCTGGCAAAGGCATCTGAGCAGTGAAGCCAAGTGAATACTGTAGAAGGCACAGGTTTTTCTTCAGGGAGATGCATGCTGCTTATTTGAAACACTTTTGGAGAAGTCTTTTATTGAACTCAGTGTTAGTTGTGTTAGGAAAAACATGAGGATTTGATTCCAGTGTCAGTTAGAAATCACTAGCATTAGACCCTAGTCCCTCCTTCCTCTCTGCTGCATTAAGCCAACCATTTCGGTGCTAAGGAGTCATGCTGCACTCATGCAGGGGACCTGTGGCAGTTCTTGCTGTGCTCCAATATTTGCCTCAATCCCTCTTGTCATGTTCCTTTTGGTCTTTTAGTACTGCTCATGTTTGCTCCAGTTTTGCAGCCTTGATTTATAAACCTCTTTGTCCTTTCCACTGAGAGTTCTAGACAGGTTATCTCCTGTGATTTTCCCTAAAGCTTTTGAGTTGATGAGTTAAATTAGAATCACCGTTTTTAAAGCCTTATTTTCTGGGACAAGAGACCAGTGTTGCCACAGAAAACTTGCATGGTTCATGAATTTGCTTAGACTAGGAACTGAAAAAGAGGCAGGTAAGAGGTGCTGACAGCCTCTCTGCTCCTGCATTAATGCAAAAATAAAACCTTACTTGGAGGTGATAAAGAACTAAAGGGAATGGATGACTTGGGCTATCTACCTTATAAACCAGTCGAATATCTCAGCAAGTTGAGAAGCTAATTCCTATTAGCTCAGATAATCACTCCTTTAGCCCTGCAGTATGAGACAGATGAAAATATTATTCTCAATTTAAGGAGGAGAATCCTAAATATGTAGTTGTGTTGGACCTGCAAAGCAGCTGAAAGAATAAAATACTTAAGGCACCAAAGTTTCCTTGAAATAGAAATATACATTCAACTAACGAGATGTGGCTTTATTTCAGAAATGGCTGTTTACAAAATAAGGTAACTTGGAAAAAGTGCAAACCAAACATTCAGTCAGAATTTAAGCAACCATACAGAATAAAAAGGTAGAATATATGTAAATAATAAAGGAGCTAGGAAGTAGGGAAGCCTTATTAAATAGTTGAACAGAAAGATGCACAAGTATTCAGCAAATCCACATATCCTTTAAAAACCTCCTAGTAAAGCTGTAGAAAAGAGTAAAAACTGCTCTATTGAGGTAGAAGTGAGGATAGCCAAGAGGATTTTGTAAGTGGTTTGACAAAGACTTGAATGAGTAATCAGTTCGTTTGATTTACTGAAAGCAGATAGCCTGTGCAAGTCAGTAACTAGATAGTCAAAAGAAATCCATCCAAGAGCATGGATGCAACAAAACCCCTGCACTTCTCTGCAGTCTTCTCTGCACAGCGTGCTGTGGTGAAAAGCTGCTACCTCTTCTCTTGTAGTTACTATGAGGGTTTTATGTGATGAGCTCTCACAAGCCTGGGGTGCTACCTGCAGAGGTTAGAGTTCTGTGTGTTGAAAACTGTGCTTTTCTTGTAGAGGTTTGGAGAAATATCTGCTCTTTCTCGTATAATGATGCCAGGACTGTAGCTGGGTCAGGCCATGGTTGCTCTCTGTCTTGCCACTTTTCAGAAGCTAGTATACTGTCCATGAGAATGTTCTTGTTGAAACCTTTGGTTGGTGACTGTGAAGAAAATGCAGTGTATTTGGGTGGAAGAGTGTGGGCAACTCAGAGCTATTGCTCAGAGAAGCACAACCTCTCTAGACTCCAGATGTATTGCAAGTCCTATTCATATTCTGCTTTAGCTGTAGTTCTTGGTGGCCTTGTATTTCATAAAGACCCACAGGCTTCACTTACATGAAAGTGGTTTCAGTGTCATGGTAGAGAAAAGCATGGAGATGTGGCCCTGGCTGCACCCTCAAGTCTGAAAATAGCAAGTGACTTCTTAAAATGTTTTTCTGTGTTATTTCTGCACGCCTGGGGGAATAGCCAGTCTGTGGCTTCTCAATATTTATGGTCCAGAACATCCCAGCCAGTGTGATGCTGGCTCAGATGTGCAGTGATGAAGTAAGTGTTCACACTGTTAATAGTGTAATTCCATACCCTGTACCCAGGGAACAGAATTCCTCAACCAAAAGGCAGGATCTTTGTTTCAAACCATAGTGGTCCAGTGACTGTTGTCTCTCTGACTAATTGGAGAAGTTTATCATGTTAGCACAAGTGGGGGAAAACTCCACCTCTCTTCTTTAAGTCAGTAGTGGGAATAAATCTTTCCTTGCATCAGAGGATAATAGTGTATTTAAGTATCAATATTTGTGTGATTCTTAGAACTGAACATTAACATTAACAAGCCTTTACGTCGATAGTAGGAAGAGTACTTTTTCTCTGAGGTGTGGGTTTTCTGGTTTTTGAAGGGGGGGTTGTTGGTTTATGGAGGGCAGAGCATGACTGATGCTGGGTTTGGTTTGTTGTTTGGTTTGGAGGTTTCTTTTCCCCCCTTATATTCTAAACCTCTATATCTGCTGTTCCATGATTCTGGCACCCGGTCTGTGCTGTCCCGTAACTGTCAGGTGAATCACCTGATTTCTTGAAGAACCGGAGAAATGGAAATCTTTTTGATCATACCTCTGTAGGTCTTCCTGGCTTTAGAAAGTAGCACTTGAGAACTAGAAGCTTAGTGTCCTCCCTTCAGGAACTGGGAGAGACTTGAAGCTCAGTGCTTCCCTCATCAGTGCCCCTTTTGACAGCTCTCTTTTAGGCTTTCTGGGATTTTTTTTTTTTTTTTTTTTTTTTTTTTTTCCTTGAAAAGCTAAAAAGTTACCGGCAAGTGATGACACAAAGGCGGGAGAGCTGCTCTGCAGGAGGCTTTTTCGACTGGTTATTGAACTGGTGCATGGCAAAGGCAATAGCTGTTGTAAGGAGTTCTGCTCTGAGTCTTGCTGATTAAGCAGTACTTATATGCCGAAGAGCTGTGCTTTGTGAAACCACCCTGCCATTTACAAAGTCCCAAGAGCTACGTTCCTGGCTGCTGGGGCCTGGACATTTTTCCAAGGGCAGAAAGTGAGAGGTAAAGTAGGGGCGGTGGATGCACCGGGCTTCAGCCGGCAACCTTCAGGCGCTGCCTGCGCCCGCGGCGCGGGAAGGGTTAACTCCGCCGCCGGCCCCGACGGATGCGGGGGGGGGGGGAGCAGCGGCTCCTCCCCCGCTGTCGCCGCGCTCGCCGCATCTCGGGCTGTGCCGGTGCCTCCGCGGCGCTCCCGGCGCCCTCCGACGGCTGCTGCTGCGCGGGCCGCCGCCTGCCGCGATGGTACGTGTGCGGTGTGGGAATGGGGACTCCGGGGGTGCCGCTAGCGGCAGAGGTGCCGAGCCGCTGGTTCAGCGCGTGGGCCGGTGCGGGACTAAGCCTTTAGCGCTGGCTTTGTCCTTGCCGGGATGCTCTTGGCTTTGGAGAAAGCTGCTCCTTATTGTGCGGGAGTGACTCAGAATTCCGGTACCCTGCTCGGGCTCTCCTGCTCTCCTCTGCCTTGTCTCAGGGGCTGGGGCTGCTCTGCCCTTGCAGGGAGCAGGTAAAGAAATCCGTGCGGAGCTCTGTACGGCAGATGCGGTTTTCTTTCCTTGGAATTTGATCCTGGGGAGGTGGGAGGTTGTTATTGGTGGTTAAGCGGAAGGGACCACTGGCAAGAGGGAAAGGTGGCTGCAGATGGAGGGTTTGGGGGTTTTTTTGTTTGGTTTTGGGGGTTTTTGTGGTTTTTATTGGTTGGTTTTTCGTTTGTTGTTCGTTTGTTTTTTTTTCTTTCCTGTATGATCTGAGGACTTTGCCTCTTCTCAGCTGCTTGTGTCCCAAGTATAGGAACAGAATCCGAATTCCCTAGCTGCTCAGCTGTTTACTGCACTTGCGGTGTTAGCTCAAACAGGGGAAGGGTGTATTAAGATGGGTCTAGAAAAGATCTGGAGAAGATGCTCTGCCTGCCAGGGACTTACGGAGTCCTGCAGCATTGTGACTTATCCCAGTATGGCCTGTCCTGAAGGTGGTGTGATACTGGAGGAGGGAGGCGGTGGCATAGTGCATCTCATGGATGCTCCCTTTGGGCAAAGCTTGGTGAAAGCAGCATTAATGTCTGTATCGCTGCTCAGCTCTGCACTGATGCTGGAATGAGGCTAATGCCAGGCAGGAGGGGGAAGGGTTGTTAAGGGTGACTGCTATTCTGCTGATTAGATGGGAGAGAGCCCCTTTCCAATTTCTTTTTCCTTTGGTGCTGCACACCCACACTTGATTAGTCTCGAACCAGCTGAAGTCTGGCTTTGAGCGGCTCAACACTACATTCTTCCATTACAGGAAGACAGAAAGAGTCCAAATGTGTCCAGTTAATGGAGGAGGAAAAAGAGAAGGTGCTTGTAAAGTGTGAGTGATGTAGCCTTTCTAGAGAAACAGAGGAGAGAAGATGTGGCTAGAGTTGGAGCTGATTTTCATCCTGGTAGGCTTTAGGGAAGGATTTTGTGCTTTAGAAATGAGAATAGCAAAGTGCTTTGTTTTTCCTAGCAGTGGTCCTTTGTCCCTACTATATTTCTCGTGCAGCACAGAGGTACGAGGGGCTAGCTTTTCCCTTGAGGATTAGATTAGCCCTCCTGCATCACAGTAGTAATAGTGTGCCAATGACACCTTTGCAGTCCACAGACACACGGGGTTTTATTTTCCTAGGGTATCTTTAGCATTCTTTAGTGTTGCCACCACCAAACATGCAGTTGAGAGTGTGAAATCATCTGTACACGAATACTAAAATGTATTGAAATGTTTCAAAATAGGGCCTTCTGCCTCCAGGTTCCAGAGCTAGAGGAGCTGGGGCAGTGCTTAGCGCGTTGCACAGACCAGGGTATGTGACCATGAATATCTGCTGGTTCGGGTAAGAGGGAGAAGGAGAGGCAAACCTCATTGCCAAGGAAGGGAGCAATGAAAAGAAGTCAGTAGTGATGCCAACAAAAGCTTTCTTAATAGAGAAGAGAGGGGGCTGAGAGCAATCAGACTGGGACTGTCAGTGATGTAGGGAGGGGAAGAAGGGAGCTGGACACATTTATCACACAGTGAGCTTGAAGGGGAGGAGCGTGGCTGCTGCACACTAGCACACGCAGAAACACACGCGCGCACACACACACTGCGGCAAATTCTGCAGCTGGTGCCTGCTGGCTTATGACTGCAGAGGAAACAAGCTTTGCTTCAAACTCTGATCTCAGACAAGGCTGTTTCTATTCCAAGTAGCTCTGGTTCCACTGTGAAAAGCCCTGCAGGCTGGGCACTGTTCCAGTGTGATGGGGATTCCTCTTTCTTCTGATGGGGCAGGGGTCTTTTTGCCGTATAGGGTCAGTACCCTCCCTGTCTCCTTGGTGGCTCCATACTGGTTGGCTGCATCCAGATTGCATGTCTGTCCTTAACACTTTCTCCATCAAGTAGCTATCACATACAGGCTAGGAACCCCTTTTTAACTCTCCTTCCTCTCCTTTCCTGCAATCTGACAAGACCAGGCTGTCAGATCCTCCACCCTGCTCACATTCTGCAGACAGAGAAGTGTAGCTTTGCAGTAGTTTCTTTCGTGACAAAACAATCCACGTCCTGTCATGTCTTTTTGCCACTCTTCCTCATGTCTGTGTTGCTGGCATACCTGAGTCTCATCCTCAGCAGATATGGTGATAGATGGATGACAGACTTGAGCACGGGAGTATGGTGAGCAATAGCCAGGAAAGGCTCTCTTTGGGGAAAGCAGGGAAGACATGTGTACATGAATAGGAGGTGCAGTGTGTTTCATTCAAAGGACCATGCCCAGACACTGGAGTAAGGGTGGAAGAGGAGTTCCTCAGCATGAGCTGCTGTGTGCCCTGGTCCTGTGTTCCTTATACATGCTCATACTCAGTCCATCCTAGCTAACTCCTGGGATGACTGCATCTCACAAACCGAGAAGAAACTGAGAGCCAAATAAGGATCCAGAAATATTTCTTTGTGATAGGTATGTGAGTGTAGAGGTCCTTGTGGGTGCTATTTCTGGCCCCTTGGCTAGCATAGCCAGAGTGCTGTGTGCATTACCACAAGCTGTCCTCTACTAATTGATGGGTAGAAGAGAGAAACCTCCAGGCCTTTGAAAGAGATGCTATGGGAGACCAAAGAAGGCCGTATTGTCTGGTTAGCCTGCAGGGACCTGACAGTAGTAGCTAGCTCAAGATGAAGGGTGTATCTGCTAGCCTGTGAAATCTTCATTAGGCAGGAGTACCTGGGGAAGAAAGGGAGGTGGCAGAACATATCCATCAGCCCAGTAACCATGTATGAGGAAAGAGATAAGTTATGTATAAAGAAACAATGCAAAGTGGAAGGTCCTACACGTGGGTCGGGGCACCCCCAGGCACAGCTACAGGCTGGGCAGAGAAGAGATTCAGAGCAGCCTGAGAAGGACTTGGGAGTGTTGGTTGATGAGAAACTGAATATGAGCTGCTTCAGTGTGTGCTTGAGCCCGAAACCACCCGTGTGCTGGAATACATCAACAGGAGTGTGAGCACTGGGTCGAAGGAGATGATCCTGCCCCTCTACTCTGACCTCAGCTTGGAGCACTGTGTGCAGTTACGCTGTCCTCAATGTAAGAAGGGTATGGGGCTGTTGGAGCGAGGCCAGAGGAGGCCATGGGGATGATCAGGGGCTGGAGTGCCTCCAATATAAAGACAGGCTGAGAAAGTTGGGGCTGTTCAGCCTGGAGAAGAGAAGCTGCATGGAGACCTCCTAGCAGCTGTCAGTGTCTGAAGGGGGCTGACAAGGAGGGAGGGACTCTTAATCAGTACAAGGGGTAACGGGTTCAAACTTAAACAGGGGAAGTTCATGTTGGATATAAGGAAGAAGTTCTTTACTGCGAGAGTGGTGAGGCACTGGCGCAGCTTACCCAGAAAAGTGGTAAATGCTCCATTCCTGGCAGTGATCAAGACCAGGCTGGACAGAGCCATGGGCACCATGGTCTAGGGTGAGACATCCCTGCCCATGGCAGGAGGGTTGGAACTGGATGATCATAAGGTCCTTTCCAACCCAAACCATTCTGTCATAATTCCATAACTTGCTGTGCTTGAACTCGGTGCCTTTTTTTTACTTTTGCTTCGTACTAGAGAAACGGAGATATATTTCGACATGTGCTGACTGGTGACTATAGATCAGTTCTCCTCCTCTTGCACCTTCCTCTCCAGGGTCTCAAAATTTAGTTCTAATGGAACAGCAAGTTGTGTATCCACATCTTCAGGAAACTTTGTCTGTCTGAGGTTTTATTCAGAGATGAACCTGAGCATTGGTGTCCTGGGCCAGCAGGTTCATGGTTCCCCTGAGACAGGCCTTTAAGTCTTGCTGAACTGATCCCTTAACTGTATAGAATAGCTCCGGGTTGGCTTTTTATTTTATTTTTTTAATGGTGAATGCCATTTCAATTCATTTCTGTCTTTCTGAAAACTATCATCCCAGTTCCAGGGGTGTCTGGAAGAAATGAGTGAGGCCTTTCTTTGGTTTTGGAGGTAAAGGCTTGGATATTTCCTCTAAGAGAACAAAGGCTGAGGATCTCACACGAAAGGAGTCATAGAGGGGTAGGATTTAATATGCACATCTATAATCAGTATTTCCTACAGCATAACTTTTGTGTCTCTTTGCACATATTATTGTCTTTCATGAGCCTTCCTGTGGAGCCCCAAAATCTCTGGCAAGTTACTAGAGCCTGCCTCAGGGCCCTGGCTTTCCCAGTTTGTGCAGGTGTGTCGGTTCCTGTATCTGGCATTCTGCAGAGCAAAAAATCTTTTGTAAGTTTGTACTAACTTCTGAGATCCTGGAGAAGGTGCGATGGGGAGAGCTCATTTACAGTCGCCGGTCAGGCATGTGGAAATCTTATCTCCTTGTCCTTAGTGTGAAGCAAAGGTGAGAACAAACTGGAGCTTAGGCACAGCAAGACAGTTTCATACCCCAGCTGTGGGAAAGGCTGAGCTTCTTCTGACTCTCTTGGTTGCCAGCAAGACACCTCAGGCAGCACTGGCTTAATAAACAGTTGTTACTGAAAATGTGCTTAAAATACCTGACCTGAAACTCTTGAAGTTTTAACTCTTGTAGTTTTAAGATTGGAAAGGAGGGTCCATTCCTGCCTCTGGGTTACTGGCCATGATAAGAGAATGGAAAAACCAGCTGGCAGAACATGAGCGGTACAAGCTGCAGTTTTAGCTCTCACCTGGAGATGAGTCCAGAAGCTGCACAGTACCACTGCATGGGTGGGCTGGCATTTTCTAGTTCTGCTTTGCGTGTATTTTGGTAGTCTTGAGAAAAGTCTTTTTGGTGGTTTCCAGAGAGAAGATAAAGGCTGTAAAAGCTCATCACTGTTTCTCACAGCGTTCTATAGCTACAAATATATTGTGCTAAAACACATGGCAGCGTAACTGGCAACTCTGTGTCATTTGTTTCCTCTATTGATTTTCAAGATAAAGAGATTAAGTTAATTACTTTTGCACTTGCTGTAGCTAACCCTTATTTCACTGGGATCCAAGCATCTCACCTGTGCTGCTCTCTGTTAAGCTCCAGTGCCAAATTCTTAAATACCTAAGGAGAAAATTGGAAGGAAAATGCCATTAGTATCTCTTCTCTGAATGTTGCCAGAGGAATATCTGTCAACAGGCACTGAAGCTGCTGATAGCTATCTTGGAGAAGTAGGCAAGAAGCCAGTGAGTTACCTCCTGAGTGACTAGATTTATGTTGCAAAAAGCTTCCTAAAATGGTTTGAGAGGGGTAAGTTGCATTACTTGGACAGAAACGCGAACACTGCCCAGGCCATGTTAGATGTAAGTGGCTTCAAATAAATGCAACTCCTTGCCACGAAGGAAAGCACCGGAGAGGGTGGTTCTCTGGCTTTGATCTGTGTGGCATCTCTTTCAACAGCCAGCTTGCGGGCTGCAAGGTGTGAGCACAATGTGTTTTGGCCACTGCCTGGTTGCTAGAATTGCAGGAGAGTTTTAATGGCTGTGGGGTTTGTTCTTGCTGTTGGTCCATATTTGAAGGCAAAGACAATTGTTAGGGGAGAGGGAGGCGTGGGAAGAGTGGAAGAGTCTTGTGCTTGCATGGCTGTGTGGCAGCTGAACAAGTGAGAGGCCCTGAGACAAAAGTGTTAGTGGTGGTGGAGGCTTCTTCTCATCCTTTTAATTTTCCCAAGTCAGTAAGTTCAGACCCTGATTCCACTGTGCAACTACAGGGGACCTGGCTAGGGTGGGTAGAATTAAGAAGCTGGGGCTCCTGTTATGAAGTGTGACTTCACTGCAAGTTAGACTGGTGGAAGGCAGTGGCTGAGTTGACTTATCACCAGTACTGAGAGGAGGTGATTTCTCTCCTCTGCTAGAAAACTCCTTGGCTTCTCCCAGATGCCTCTCTTCAGCGCTGAGCAGACAGGGCCTGCATTTGCTAGCAGAAGACACAGGAGGCCTTGAAGAACTTAAGAATACTTTTCTGTGTCACTGTCACTGTACCCCATGCTGTAAATCAAACCCCAGGAATCCAGACAATGCAGATAATCTCTCAAGTGGCAACTAGATCCAGGAGTGTAAAGTCAAAACACAGCGAAGAAAGATGTTGGTAGAGGTCAGCTGCTTTTTCTTAAGGGCTGGCAGAATAGAGTTGTCCTATGCTTTACTACTCCCAGGCACAGAGTCCATAGCTGGTTAATATCTGTATCTTAAATGGAGATGATATTCAGCACATCATCTTCAAAACAAGCAGGTGAGAGGGAAGAAAAGCAACTTAGAATGAGATTGCTATCAGTATGGAACAGGAAGGAGGTTTGAGGAGTCTAAATATACGATAAAAATCAGAAGCAGGAGCTTCTTGCCAGAAATTGGGCATCTCAATAGGTGAACATGAGGAAAATGCAAAATCATTTCCTTACTTGTGGCAAAAATCCCTTCCTTGACACACCTGAGTGTCTGTCTGCCTCAGGCAGCCTCATTACACATTTTCTATTGACCAGTTGTCCAAAACAGCCCCCCAGAATAAAAAAACGCCATCAGAACTACGGCAAATGATGAGCAGTACCTCCGAGTCAGTCAGCATTGCCCGGAGACTTCAGAACTAGGAGAAATGCACAGTTTTCTTGAATCTGTGCTATGTCCTGGTTGTAGGAACATGTACCCTGTGATGCATATTCTTATTAAAACAGAAATTAGAAGCTGTCCAGCTCTGGAATAGGGCATCTGCCTCAATGCCAGCAGGAACAGTTTTGTGGGAGCCTCTGTTCAGGAATGGGCAGCAAATCACAGCTGAAGTCCCACTGACAAGCAAAACGTGAAACTTTAATTTGGTTTCCAAAGTCTGCCAGGAGCTGCTGGAATGAGGGCACCAGATAAGAGGGTCTCTAAGGGTGTGTTCAGGTTTCCTTTTGTGGGTTTAGCTGGAGGCGTTTAAGAAGTTGCAGCTCCAGATCTTCGCAGCTGGAGATGCCGCCTCTGTATGGAGCTGTGTTCTTGGTCCATGTGAGTGCCATATGCTGTTTCACAGCGAAAGGGTACAAGGCCAGCTCGAATCAACAAAACTGTTGAAGGGAACAGAATCTCTCGTGTCTGATTCTGCACCTGCCAAACTAGATAGAAGTGCTCATCTTGCCTGTTAATGTAGCCCAGTGGTGGGGTGACTTCCAGGTGAGGGGCATTTAATGAGCAGTTAGGAACAGCAACTTCTGGAAATAGACACAGCTGTTTCCAGAGTGAATATCTGTGTCTTCAATTAGTGGTTCTAAAATGGCTGAACTATCAGATTGCTCTTTAGCATAAAAGTGAGACAGTGTGTGCAGTTAGGAAACAATGAGATGGTTGCTATGGTTGGTGCAGTATAGAATGAGAAGTTGCGTGGGAGAGGAGCTGTAGATGGCATGAAAGTATAACAGGGAAGAGGGAAGATAGAAGACCCAGACAAATGGTTAGGAGGAGTATCTCCTGGGATGTGGTGAGTGCCCACAACCTTCCATATCTTAAAGAATGTTTCACCTCCTTCTCTTGCCCTGCTGCTGATTCACCTTTGTAGGACATATCCAGGAGGTGGTCGGTCATTTTGCAGAGCCTGTTCTTAATGTTGAAGCATTATTAGTTCTCCTGACTTGCAGTGACAGTATAGTAAGGCATGAAATATCTCCAGCTAGAGCCACAAAAGAAATTCTGAGCATGTTGTCAGACACCTCAACCCTCTGTCCTGACAGACCCAGCAATGGTTCTAGAAACCAGACCTTGTTCACCATTCTGTGCCCTTCCTGCTTTCCACAGTAGCTCTCCACACTGCATGCTACTGGTTTTGACTATCATTAATAATCTGTTGTGCTTTCCTGTATTTTTTAAAAGCTGTTGATCTCTGGTCCTCCCAGAGAGTCTTTCACCACAGTGAGTGGTTGCTGCTGTGTTTTTCTTTTCTCTGAGCTGCCTTGTGTTGTTCTTGATTTCACTCTGATTCTGTTTCTGTTGAGAAACTTCTTTCCTTCTTGGAGTTGTCCTGTTGATACTGTCTTCTTCCTGTACCTTTTACACCATGTTGTCCACTTTCAGAGTTCTGCAGCTTTTAAGGCTTTTTTCTTTGCCTCTTAGCTATTCCAAAATTAGTGCCTATTTTAATCACAGAATCGTAGTCAGGGTTGGAAAGGACCTTAAGCTCATCCAGTTCCAACCCTCCTGCCATGGGCAGGGATACCTCCCACTAAACCATGTCACCCAAGGCTCTGTCCAACCCGGCCTTGAACACCACCAGGGATGGTGCATTCACAGCTTCCCTGGGCAACCCATTCCCGTTCCTCACCACCCTCACAGTAAAGAACTTCTTCCTCATGTCCAATCTAAACTTCCCCTGTTTAAGTTTGAACCCATTACCCCATGTCCTATCACTGCAGTCCCTAATGAAGAGTCCCTCCCCAGCATCCTTACAGGCCTCCTTCAGATATTGGAAGGCTGCTCTGAGGTCTCCACACAGCCTTCTCTTCTCCAGGCTGAACAGCCCCAACTTTCTC
>JAOEHY010004605.1:0-13509 GCA_025447955.1 Psilopsiagon aurifrons | reverse complement strand
CCCCCCCCCCCCCAAAACCCTGGCAGGCCTGGGATCCCACCGAACAGACAGCGCACCCCCATAGGCGCCCGTATTTTAGTGGCCATATATTTTTATTGTACCTTCGTGTCGAGGAAATTGTGCCTTTTGGAAACGATTTTTTATTATGTGCTCTCTCGCCACTTGCTCCTGCCATCCAAGCAGTAGGATGCAGCAAAAGACCCGGGTCACAAGCACCTCTGGCGTCTGTACACCTTATCTGACACCTCAGATGTGCTTTCTCGGGTCCTAATAAAGCAATATCAGCAGCTTTTTTGAAAGAAAGAAAGAAAGGCAGAAAAAAAAAAAAGGCAACAAAAAGCCACACTTGGCAGCACTGAAGAGGTTTGCATATAACAGGTGCACCATTTGATCAAGTTGCAATTATTTATAACAGATAATATTTGAGTAACAAATGTAAATTACATATTGAAAAGCATGAATCTAAAAGCACGCACTATATCATTTTAAGGGAAATGCACTCTCTGTTCGGTAGATTACACATGTGGTGTATGTTTGTTTTCTAATGAATGATGTACAGTGGATACAGTATTTTGGTCTTGGTTCCGGTTTGTCATGCTATTTTGTTTAATTTTATTTTATTTTCTCTAAATAAAGTTACTGACAAACTACAGTTTGGTTGGTCACTGAAACGCTGCAGGCAGGATCTTGTGTTTCTCCATAACGCTTCTGATGATGAGGAGCTCGGCGCACATCCTGCTGGCTTCAGCTTCTTTGAGTCAAGCTCTAAGGTATTTGTGCCATTGAATATTGCATCTGTGTAGTCTCCTTCTGTCACTCAGCAAAACGAACCTGCAAACCCCAAACAACCCCCAGTCTGCTCTTCCCTTTGCCTACAATTTTTGGAAAAAAAATTTCTTTTTTTCTGCACAGGGTCAGTGGAGAGATGTTAAAGGCTGAACATCATCACTCTGCTTTATCTGTGTTCTATCAAACGTGCCCCTTTTGCAAACCCTTTTCTTCAGAATCGTTGTTACTTTTATCTAAGGAAAAAAATCTCCTTATACTGCTGGCATGGGGAACCTGAAACTCGTTCAACTTGTAAAAGACTTAGAAAATTATGTTTCCCTTGGAAAACTCTCCAAGTCCCTCCCTCTCAGGCCCAGTCAGTGCTTTCGGTGGGATTTGTGTTTGGGCAGGAGGAGGAGATGGGAGAGAGCCCCACGTTTTGCTTTTGCGTAGCTCCCAACTCTGAAGCAGATGGTGCATCTCTTCGATGCTGTGACCCATAGAAGGTTGAGAGTTTCCAGGATCTGCCCCTATTTCAGCCCAGAGTGTAGGGGACGCGAAGTAAAATGCAAACAAATTGCTTTCAGCATCTGAATCGCTCTCAGATACAAAGCTGAAAGAACATCAGAGCCTCCTTTTACTCACTTAAGGGTAAACGTGCTTGGCAGTAATAGGAAATGTGAGTTCAAATACCAGGTTTGTATTTCCTTTAAAGCTGTAGGCTTTAGGATATTATTATTGTTACTACTATTATTATTTTAATTATTAATATTTTGACTATTATTATTTTAATGGTGATGATGATTATGTTTGGGCTAAAGCACTAAATACCCTCTCACTCGATTCGTTTTTATCCCAGAACACAACTTGTGTTTCTGTCATGAAAGTGAATAGAAAAATCTCTCCTGTGGAAAACGGGATATTGTTTGCCTGTCAGTTGAATTGCAAATCCCATTGTCATGTGTAGCACCACCAGCGGGACCCGGAATTTAACCTGCCATGTCTTTATTATTTCCATATTTATCTGTTGCCTTCCCAAGGCAGGTACCTGGGGAGAGCTGCGTCATTTGGGCTACGAGGTCGGGGAAATCCTGAAATAATAAAGCTGTGATCTGGGAATTACTTACATGTCAGTGAAGGTTGTGTGTTTTAATAGAAGCGTTCCATGACATAGTAACACTTGAGCTACCTTTACAAAGAAAGGTACTCCTGGCAGTCAATTTGAGTTAACCGTGAATTATCGGTCTGTATGTCTACAAATTAACGTAGTCGTTGAAGGAGGCAAACCACAAACCGAAGTAAGTATTTAGCAACCGCAAACAGCCAAAGTCGAGACCAAAAAACCACCCAACGAACAAACTAAAAATCCCAAACTTAAAACATATTTTATGCTTTTATTTTATTTAATTTTGTTTTATTTTGGCTGCTGTGTAGCGGGTAAGCAGAAACACAAAATACGAGGGGAGAAACGGGGAGAAATTCTGCCACATTTAATTTTTCGGGCTCCATCCCTGCGACCTCCCCAGTGGGCACACCGGCTCCTTGCAGCGGGCAGAGGGCGAGCTCCGGTGACCCGCCCAGGATCCGCGCGCTGGCCGCAGCTGCACAAGGCTGGAGAACAGTGTGAATCCTGAGCGGGGTTACTGCGCTCCAGGGCGGGTTCCGATTCGTCAGCTGAGGGATGCGCTGCGTCAGCCCTCTCCTGAGGGGAGCTGGTTGCCACTATTTCCTCTCCTCTATTGTCCCACTTGAGCCAGGGACAGGCGACAACGTCCTCCCGAAACCGTCGGGATTTGGGCAGCCCCAGAAGGCCTGGTGCAGCCGGGCCGGGGCAAGAAGCATCTCGGTGTAAGGCTAGGACCAGCAACTGCAGCTCTCCGGGGGGCTCCGGCTCGCCCCTCGCCCTCGGCCTGACCGCAGGCGCTGGGGGGCTGGTCCAGGGATCCGGGGGCCGCATCGCCACCAAGGGGACCGCAGCCTGCGCGGACGCTGATTGGCTTAGCTCTCTGACGTCCCGCGCCCCTATTGGTCAGCCCTGATGTGCGGGAGGGGTCCGGGCGGGCCCGAGGGGGCCCGGAGCATCCATTCTGCCGCGGGCAGGGCGGGCTCGCCTGTGGAGTCCTGCTCCAGTGGTGGCGGTTCCTGCGCTCTGCAGCTTCCCTGGAGGCAAATGCGGGTCCCGAAGGACGTGAGAAACCTGAGGGCTGTAGGTTGAGCTTGCTGAGCTGCTGGCAGAACCAGCCTCGGACCAGTGTGCTCCGGAGTTTGTGTTTGGAGCATCTCTGGGTCTAGCATGTTGCTGGCTGCCTGTCATGGGGACTACCAATTGCAACTAGTTACAAAAACCCAAACCCATCAACAGGTTTTAGTTTCTGAATTTCTGATTACTGGTAGCTGGAGTAATAATAATTTTTATAATATAAAAATTTCATATAACTCTGCATTTTATAATAATAAGAAATAACCAATTTTACAGCAAAAAAGAGCCTACCGTGTGGATCCATGCAGAGTGGAAATCATAGGCAAAAAGAGTGGTGGTGAGGCTGAATGAAAATGATCTTTTAATATTGCTCATGGAGAGGTTTGTTTGCTAAAACGCCGTAGAGATTAAATTACGAGATTGCCTTGTAGATGAAAAGACAAGATTTCCTCATTGATTAAATATCACTGTTTTATTTCCTATGGGTGAGTTCAAGTTTTCTGAGTAAAGTTGAACCAGCATTAAGGAAAAGCAGCATTTTGTGAGTGAAGAACAGAACACTATTTGTTTGCTGGAAGTCAAGAGCAAAGAAGAATACATTCACTGGGCTGGCTTTTGGATATTACCAGGAACTAGTCTAAACAATTTTGGAAGCTGGTCTTTTAGTTTCCAAAAATTCCTGCTCAGCCTCAGGTATTTTTGCAAAAACATTGATTTGAGAAACCTATAATTTTATTTATGTATTTTTTTTTAAATTGAGAGGCAGTTTTGATGATTTTTGAATTCCCCTGTATTAGCCTGTTCATAGAAACAGCATCAGGAATTCTGGGTGCATTGGCAGAAAGTGCAAAGCACTGCCAAGATGCAGATAGTAAGGATCTGGGGATGATTTTGATTTCCAACTGATCTTGGTTTTGGTATGAAACTCTGCCATGTATCTTAGTAGTTAATGCTCTAATTACTGTTGTGTTTGTAGTCCAAGGAGGCATGTACAAGGATCAATGCTACTGTGAATGACAAAGCCATAGGGCAGGGTCTTACTCTTCTGAAGTTGGTGAAAGGGTTTAAACACAAGACTTGCGTTTATAGGTGTAGCCAACCCGTCAAATTACCTGATTTTGCAAATATGTTGAAACCTGCTCTTCCCAGTGAAGCACGTGGGACTCATTTAGAATTAGCCAAGTTCTTTGGCATAATGGTGAGACAAATGTAGGTGCTGTAATGCGAGTGAGTTTAGGTTTTGGACCCATTGCTAGTACAATACTCAGGGAGGACTTGATCACTTCTGATCAAGGCAATGGCTCTAAACAGTTAAATATAGTTTAATACAGTTTCTATATGGAATATAGTTTCAAAGCTTTTTGTGATAAACTTCTATTTTAAATCCACACATGCACAGATGTGATCTAATCAGAAAGTTCTGTTACAGGTAGGAAAACGTGCACATTTTTAAGGATCCCTTTCTACAGCCGCAACTCTGATGTGACAAAGAAATGATTTATCGATTCAGAAAAGCCTATGAATCAATTTGGGTGCATTCATACTGCAAATATTTTCAGGGAACTGTTTTTCTCTTTTCACCAAAAGTCATGCCTTTGGAAGTACATTTTGAAATAGAAGCTGTATATGTAAGCTGTATTTTCAGTATGAAAAAGGCTCCCAGGAGCTGCACCTGAAAAAGTGAGCAACAAGCTTTGAATTGAAACTCCCTATGTGACAGAGACACATGAGGACAGGTGCAAATCTAACTGCACTTGTCTTCAGGTCAGGGAGTGGTGGAGGTCAAGGTTTGGCTTCTATCTTTTTGTTTTCCTCAAAACCGTCTGAAAAGAACTATTTCAAACTTGAATGCAGGCAGTTACTTTCTGAATTATCACCTGAAGGTAAAGAGCAGCATGCCAAGGTTGTGTTCAAGCCCACTGGAGTTCACTGGACCATAGCAGATAAAACCTAGGAGCAGCAAAATGCTTTCAGATATATTCAAAGTCAATCCGATGAGGAAAGATCCTACAGCATGTAGGATGTTGTAAACATGCATTTTACAAGAAATAAAAAGAAGTTTCATAGCAACTGAAAAAACATAGATCAAAAAATAGCTCACAAGGTCTGAGGTATATATTCAGCTATGTTTAGAGTGCATATCCTAAAACATTATGGAAAGCTCTCAGCAAAGTTCACAAGGTTTTTCTGTAGACTTGCATATATATATGCATATATGTTATATGTACATATATATTAGGTGTGGGGTTTGGATGTTTCATAATTTTAAAATCTGTTCTGCTGTGGAAGGTACCCTGCTTCAGGGGTAACAGAAGGGCTTATATTTATATTCCTCTTTAGAAATTGTAGCCTGCTTGCTCCTGAGGAGTGTGATTTGGTACCAGGTAATTTGAGGTTCTGATATGAAATGAAGAAAATGTGATTTAGAAAGACAATGTCAGTAAATGGAGGTTCAGAGGGCTAAGGAATAATTCATAGCTCTTTTGCTGTTTGCATCGCTTTAACCTCATTGTAGATGAATAAACATTTGCATGGGGAAAACATTAGGAAGAATGGACAGCAGTGAAGCCTTTATACTCCAATGTAGTTTATGAGACCTGCTGGTGGGTCTGAGCAGCTGGAGCCAGTCTTTGACTCTGGAGTCTGGTTCTTCTAGCAGCAGCAATTTCGTAATAATATGCCAGCTCTGAGTCCTATTTATCTGTGTAGAACTTCCACTTATCCATTTTCCAGTATACTAAACTATGCAGTAGCTCACCAAAAGACATCATTAAAAAAGCAGACAGTGTACCAGGCAGTGTACTTCTTTAGTATATTTACTGAAAAATCAAAGAGGCTGAATACTCTGGGGTTTTCAGGGGTACTTCACTAAAGATTCTGTGAGCTACAGCACAGGGCTAAAGCATCCTGTTAAGAATGCACATTTGCAGCTAAGCAGCAACTTAAAATTGAGTCCAAATAGTTATGCAACTGATGGTTGGCGTACAGTTTGTGTTTTCTATCTGTTGAGAGAGCACCTCCTTGTAGAAATTATCAGAATAGACACTTTGATTGGAACAAAGGACTCTGGGGACTCAATCCCTGGTCTGAGTTCAGGCAGGATTCTGATTGAGCCTTGCATTGATAGTTGCCCATAAAGCTTTGCACAGGACAGAATTCACTGCATCAATAGGCAGTAATTTTGTAAGCTACTTTTCTTTTTCTTTTCCTTTCTGTTTTTAAAACAGAAACTTAGTTTAACATCCTCTTGTTTTGAGTTGCTGACATCCAGCTTGCTAATAGTAATGCCTTTTGGACAAAGCAGAGGGAAGAAGAGAAATAATTTTTTAATGCTTTAGTGTGAGACTTATGAAACTGTAAATAAGTTTGTTATATTAAATGATTTCAGTAGTTCTGCAATAGATTTTATATTAAAGTCAAATGAGGCAGCTTAGATATTGAAGAAATAAAGATGGTTAAGTTCCTGAATGAGTTAATGTTAGCGTCTGTTGTGGTTTAAGCCCAGCCGTAACTCAGAACCACAGAGCCCTTAGCTCACTCCCCCCTGCTTTCCTCCCCCCAGCTCCTGGAGGGATGGGGAGGAGAATCTAAAGAATGTAACTCCCACAGGTTGAGATGAGAACAGTCCACTAACTAAGGTATAACACAAACCGCTACTGCTACCACCAATAATAATAATGACAAGGGAAATGACAAAGGAAACAAAGGAAGAGAATACAACCACTCACCAGCCGCTGACTGATACCCAGCCCAACTGAGCAGTGATCTAACCCTTCTGGGTAATGGCATCCAGTTTATACAGTGGGCATGACGTGCTATGGTATGGAATACCTCTTTGGTCAGTTTGGGTCAGGTGTCCTGTCTCTGCTTCCTCCCAGCTTTCTCTCCTCCCTGGCAGAGCTTGAGACTCAGAAAGTCCTTGGTCAGAGTAAACATTACTGAGCAGCAACTGAAACTGTTGGTGTTATCAGCGCTGTTCCCAGGCTGAAAGTCAAAATCACAGCACTGCGACAGCTACCAAGAAGGAGAAAAATG
The DNA here is from genome assembly GCA_025447955.1 of Psilopsiagon aurifrons. Lineage (NCBI taxonomy): Eukaryota > Metazoa > Chordata > Aves > Psittaciformes > Psittacidae > Psilopsiagon > Psilopsiagon aurifrons. The sequence continues at coordinate 6,506 of JAOEHY010004605.1, read as the reverse complement.
ACTGCTACTGCTGAACCCATGACAGCGTCATGTGGGGCAAGAAAGTTACTTAAGCTTAATCTTTTGAGGTAGCCTGTATTGACTTTAGAATATGCCTCTATCCTTTGCCACTCTCTTCTAAAAACTTTAAAAAAGATAGAGACACTTAGAATTTCAGGAATATGTATATATATGTTTCTATATATGATAGGAAAGAAATGCATAACTTTTGTTCTTAAATGAAATTTTTTGGGAATAATATTGCATGCTTCTGTCATAGCTAATGAAAAAAAAAGGAAGACCTGCTTTGAGGCTATATGGAAAACAGGTGAAAAATATAATTAGCAAATTAATGCACCACATGGTGATCAGAGAATTATGTCAATTATTAAACCCAGTGTTTACCTTAAATTTGAAGAATTTATATAGAAAATGTAACCTTTATCTCTGACTATATGTGTCTCTTCCACAAAGGTCTGATTCACCACCTTTAGACAAGACTTTCCTGCTTCTTGACCTCAGCTTAGTGCTTTGGAAATTAATGAATTTTTAATGCAGTGCAAAAACTAATAGTAAATGAACATTTGTAATTAGACAGGTTTTCTCAAATGGTTCTTTTCAAATGCTCATTACATTCAAAGTCAAGCAACACATTTGTAAAAACAGGAATATATTTCACTGATTAAGATGTATTGTGTAAGAAAAGGAACAGATCCTTTTTTTGCTTTTAAAATGCCTTCTTCTTTTATGCAGCAGATGGTGCTAGATTGTGAATATACGTCAATTTGATTTATTTATAGTCTGAAGAATATACGGTGAAAGACATGGCATGTATAATGTTCAAATAGACTACATAGCAAAATGATCTTCATAAACTCATCTGTTTTGGCACCGTCTTCTGTGGTGTGCAAGCTTTTCCTGATGTCTCCTCTGCACCCTTCCAAGACTTTCAGGATTGCTTCTGTGTGTTGTGCTTATGAAAGTTGCCAAAACTAACAAGGAATTGAGTGACAGAATTACAGTCAGTTCTAAACAATACGTACAGCAGTGTTAATGGGAGTTTATACAAAATTTCCTTCTCTTGTACTAGGGCCTCTGTCAACAGCACCTCCAAATCATAGTAATTGTCCTGATCCAAGTACGTTTGTCAGCACTGCTGGACTTTGCTTTGACAGGTACAGACACACTACTAAAAAGACAAGACAGATTTCAGCTGCTTATAAATCACCTCTGCCCTTCTGGCATGTGACAAAGTCCTTTCTAGAGTGGACTCTGGACTGAATTCGTCTGTCATATGCTGGCTGAATGGTGTGTTTTCACAAAAAAAGAGGTATTTGGGCATTCTCAGAATGTTGCAGGTTTAGACCTGCACTCAGAGTGCCCCTCAATAGGTCTTTGGGCTCACCTAAAGTGCCTGTTTGCAGCCTGGCACCTAAAGTTGCTAGAGGTAGAAGAGTTACAAAAGTGACAGCTCTACGTAACTATCATAGCATAGGATGCCACATGGCTTCTAACATTGTCCTGCCCATGTGTTCTCCTGCCCACATCCAGCATGAGATGTTCTTAGAGTACAGTCAGCTTTAGTCACATCACCTGTACCTCAGCATAATTGAATTTGTTGGCTGAAGCATTACTCAAGGAGCTCAAGGAGCATGTCTGACTCTTGAGGAATTACAGTGGACATTTGGTGAGTAAGTTTTTGGGGTTCTTTCAAAAATTCCAGATGCAAAAGTTTTCAAAATAGGCTGATTTGTCCCTTGATGGTAAGAACCTTTGTTAGAGTCTGGAAAGGCATAGGTCAAGAGAGATGCAGAGTTGTAGCTCATTCGCCTTATCCAAGACCTAGAGAATAAAAGAGGTGGCGTCACTGCAGCCTTTACAGAGGCTTTTTATGGAATAGGATCCTTCATCAAGTACTGATTAGATACCCAATAGAGAAGAAAAGCCTTCTCAAACATGGAGGAAAACTAGGATATATTTGCAAAGACATTACCAAATATCACCCCAGAAGGCATGTCCTGCAATCTATGCTTTTTTCTGGTGGTCGGTGCATTGGTTAAGTATGAAGAATTATTATTAAATGATTGAAGACTAATGGGTTTTCTAAAAGAGTGACAGAATTCTATCAAAGGAGTGGTTACTAAATCAACTGCAGGAAACTGAATCACTGAAACGCACTTAGTGTCAGAACATCCAGGTGTTGTTAAAATTCCTCAGAAGTGGGGCCTCAATCACAACAATGGCATAATTATTTAGTGACTCTGCAGGCGGTGAAAACAGTAAGAACAGTCCTGAGACTTGGATCACCTGAGTCGTTCTCTCAGAAAGACAAAGTGTTATCCAAATTCGTATCTTATTAAGGGTTTTAAATATCATTCAGTGTGAGTGTTTACAGAGAAATTTCTTGTATTTTAGCTTTCCACATACAGTTGAGACTGCTTGCTTTTTCCCTTCAAGGTCTTGTGCAAATTAACTCCCATCTGTCTTTCTTTTTCCATCTTCTAGCCCATTTCTTGTCTGCTTTGCTTGGCTCAAACTGCCCCCTTTTTCTACTCCCCACAACCAGTTTCTTTTCTAGCAATGTTTCTTTTGTATTAAATTTTGCAAGTTGCTAGTTAAAAGCCTTATGGGACCATAGATGTCTTGCTTGTCCTAATGGAGAAGACTACAGCGTAAAAAGAGAGAAATCGCACAAGAATTATGTGCCAGTTCTGTGTGCTCTGTATGGACCTTGCCTGTATTGGACTCTCCAGCTTTTCTAAACATTGTTTAAACAATTTTAACAGTATTTCTACAAAACTGCTATTTACCCACAAGGATTTCACTGCAACCATGACTGCAATAAGCATGTTTTGGTCATAATTTGGTTTTCTCAGATGCCTTAAAAATTAGCCTACTCAGAAAGATGTCTTAAGTGTGCACACTAATGAAAATTTTCATGCCTGAATGATTTATTTTCAGTTCTGCCTTTGTGTAGCCCCAAGCTTTGCTTTGTACCTATTCCTGTTCCTCCCTGTAAGACATGCCCATTCTCTGTAGATTGACTTAGAAAAAACAGCCCAAAGAGCTGATGAGAAGTTTGAGAAAAAACATTTTTTCAGGGTTTTTGTACAAGAGGGCAGCTTGGCTGAGGTTGTTCTGTTTTTTCTTGGCTGCCTAGGCAATTAGTCCTCAGTTTTAATGGCTCAGAAGAAGAGATATGGGTTTTGTAGGATCTGTTTAATTTGAGAGAAGTCTCCTGACATTGCTGTCTTTCCTCAGTATCCTGCCTTTAGCTCAGTGAGTTAAGCTGAGATGCTGTCTGTAAGCGGCCAACTTCAGGGTGTTTGAAACTGAGAGGCAGATTATTCCCTATGAAATGAGTTAGATAATCATGGGGTGCTGAGGGTGTTAAGAGCGCCTGCTCTTTACCCATGATCTCTTGGAGTAGAAATTATAGTATCAGACTGCAGTAGAAGTTTCTGGCATAAACAAAATACATCTTGTTTATTGACATATGTCTAGTTTCTTGAATCACTGCCCTGGGGAAAGGACCTTAACTTCAGGATTCAACCAAACATACACTAATCAGAGAAGGCCCCTGATTCCCCACCAGCCTTGGCCATGTCCCTGGGTAACAGTGAGCACTACTGATGCTGAGCCAGGCCCATGGGCTCCCCCCGGGGAAAGGGAGCCCAGGCTTGAGGAATACATGCTGGGAGATGACAAATGAACACCATGAGATGTGACAGTGTGCTGCATCCCTGCACGAGCCTCCTGCATTGGGATGAGCCGGTCCTACAGAGCAGATATTCGCTGCTCTGTATATTTTGTCAATAATTCAAAGCATGGGAAAACCACATAAAAGGCTGATAACCCACTGAACTGTCCTGTTTCCAAAAGTCCTCTTTCCTAGTCTGGGTTTATAAATAAAAGTAATGAAACTTCTGTTATGAAGGCTAAGAAGGTACAGGCGCATGGTACAGCAATGACTATGGAGAGCCCAGGAGAAGGAGGCTTGCAAGTGTGCAGTAAGACCTCTCAGGACAGGTGAGACATGTTTGGGGCAGTATGGATATGACTGTGAGACTCCAAAAGTGCCATGGAGTGTGGATGGAATATCATAGAATCACAGAATGGTTTGGGTTTGAAGGGATCTTAATCCTGGATGTCCTCTCAGGAGTGCCTCAAATTAACAACCTCATAAGAAAATTAAAGTGACCAACAGGATTTAGCATCTAGTGTACTTTCAGCCTGCAAATAAGTGCTCCATTTCCCCAAACTTTTACAAATGTTATCTTTTTGAGATTTTATTTTACCTTACACAGTGAGTGATTTATTGACTTCTCTGTTATCTTAGTTTTATCTCTCTGTGTTCAACATAACTAAGTCACGTATAGACAGACTTTCACCTTAATGTCAGATACTGTCTTAGTTCATTCGCAAGATACCTAGTTTTGCAATTTTCAGTCTCCTCAGGGTAACTTTTTCTCTGCCTCTGCCTTTCAGTTCCCTGTTCCATTATTTATATTCCCTTTAAAACTTACAGACTGGTTCTTCAACCTTTAGAAATCCTGATGAGAATCATCTAACAGTTACTTTTCACTTTTATGTTTCTGATCCTTATTTCAAATGGATTTTGAGTTATTGTCGCTGCAGTCACTACAAAACTACATGCCTGACTCAACAGCTTCAGGTGTGTTAAATGACAAAAAGAAATCACCTGTTCAAGATTTTTTTAAACATAAAATCTTGTCTTTTGGAAGTATCTTTTTTTTTTTTCTGGGATCCCATATTCTTTGAGTTTCTTTATCACAATCTAATAACTGCATTTTTTCCCCCCTGCACTGTAGGCTATTGAAAGTGTGACATCTCTGAGCAAACAATAGAAGAATGTTAGAGAAAAAAATAACCTTTTGCACACTGCTAAGTCTGCATGATCAGCTGTTTTCTTCTTGTTATTCATCTCTTGCTGCCATTTTTCTTCTGGATTTAATCCTTTGGCTTTACCTGTAACCAGGAAATGTTCTCTGATAGTCAGAAATGAGGGCTGTAACTTCTAAGCTGTAGTTTGTAACTATCAGGTGGGCTCACTCAGAGTAGCAGGCTGCCAAGTCTGGCATGAGGGACTCCCATACTCAGTGTAGCAGTGTTGGGCTGTGGGAAGGTGGGTTGGTGCAGTAGCTCAGTGCTGAATGTGGGAAATGACCCTCGTAGCCACAGCATTCACCTCCCTTATCTCTCCTGTCCTTCTGTCCAGCAGGAGAAGCAGGCCTGGTCCTTCATGGTTTGTTCCCTGGCTCTCCCATTCCAGGTCCTTTCACAGCAGGAAGAGCCTAGGTCTGAGTCTTGTTTTTGGTGGGGAGCAATTCAGCTGTTTTTTGCCATAACAAATCATGGGATCATTCAGGAGGACATTCAGCCCAATCTCCTGCTCACAAAAGGGTCAGTGCAGGATTGTTCAGGCCACGTTAGTCAGGGTATGGGAGACTTTGCAAATGCAGTGGATCTGCAGATAATCATAGTTAAAAGAATGAGAACAGAATGTCTTGTGCAATTGTTTATTTTGACAAAAATAATTTTATTATTAGCAAAGCATCTGACATCATCTCCTACAATATTCTCATTGAAAAACGATGAAAAATGAACTAGATAAAAGGAAAACCTCCTGAACTGATGGTCTCAAAAGGTTGTGATCAGCAACTTGAAGTCCATCTGGAGGCCAGTCACTACTGGGGTGCCCTATGGGTCAATACTGGGGCCAGTGATGTTCATCATTGAACTAGACGGTGGGACGGAGTGCACCCTCAGCAAGTTTGCAGATGATACAAAACTTGGAGGAATGCTTACAGACCAGATGGTTATGCTGCAGTTCAACTGGACTTGTCAGATTCAAGAAATGGTTTGAGAGGAGTCTCATTAAGTTAAACAAAATGAAATGCTGAGTCCTGCCACTAGGAGGAAATAAATTCATGCACCGCTACAAGCTGGACACCAATTGTCTGGAAATCACTGATACAGGAAGTGGCTTAGGAGTCCTGGTGGACATCAGTGTGATCCAGCAATGTGTCCTCACAGCCAAGATGGCCAACAGTGTCCTGGGCTGAATTAGGCAGAGCACCACCAGCACGGAGGTGATCCTTTTTCTTTCTCAGGCCTGGTGAGACACATCTGGTATGTTGGGTCTAAATCTGGGCCCCCCACTGCAAGGGAGACAGGGGCTTACTGGAAGTGAGTCCAGTGAAGGCCTATGAGGGCAATTAAGAAACTGGAGCACTTGATGTAGGAGTAGAAGCTGAAAGAGCCGGGGTTGTTCAGAGTAGAGAAAAAAGGTTCAGGAGGATCTAATCAATATGTACATATGGCTCATGGGAGTAGGTAAAGAAGGCAAAGCCAGGCTCTTTACCTGGTGTCTGGTGTCAAGACAAGAGGCAATGGCCGCAAACTGAAACAGAAAAGGGAGTGATCATGCTGTCATGGGTTCAGCAGTAGCAGTCATTTTTCTCCTTCTTGGTAGCTGGTGCAGCACTGTGTTTTTGACTTTCAGC